>OMNW01032121.1:8423-22990 GCA_900303245.1 Selene dorsalis
TGATGTGTGCTGTGGCACTCAGCGCCTTGATTTAAAAGCTGGTGGACAGCACCTGGTGCTGAAACAGCCAACATGTAGCATGTGCTATGAAATAAATAACACTACTCCAGTAAATCATCAATGAACTTTAAAGGCAATTTAGTAATGCAATAGTCAGTTCAGTTCTTTTCATGCAAAACATTGACACCAAAATCAGCGCATAAGAAAGTGGCATCTCCCAGCAGTGACTATTCATTGGATATCTGGGGATATGTGTTACTCTTTTCAGTCTGACATAACTCGGTTACAGATAAGACACTATGGCTTTTACTTGAAGAATCCAGGTAAGATGAACACATAGTCTGCAGACCTTTCTGACCTTTGGATACTGCCATATTTATTACCAGCAGCAGCTTAATGTTTTTAGCTGACTCAGCACCACCGGTAAGGAATCCCTCTGCATCGTCCACACATCAAATGCATATCTTATAAGGTGGTCTGTGGCAGAATTGACATTTTATTCAGTCTTCTTAAATTAGTCTTTGCTTTTTGTTCTAAGCCACCATTTAATGACTTCTAAAATATTTGGCCTCAGGCCAAACTTAATTGCCGACCCCTGGCCTACAATAACCCTTAGCAACTGGATGCTGCATTTTTAGCTTGGGATAAAGCTGCATCTCCGGCATTGCTCAAAAGCCGAGCCATTGTTAACTTGAATTTTGGCTCTTGCTGTATCAAGTTCTCTCTTGGTGGTGGCTTTTTCAAAAATAGCTTTCCTTTTGCCAACTGATTTCTCTGTGTGAGTGGAAGGAGGTGGAAGCGGCAGCCTGTGTTTGTCGGTCTGTTTTACAAAACTGTTTATTTCCTGGTTGGGGTGGAGAGAAGTGCGCAAGCAGTTACCAAAGTAAGTGGAATAAAGTAAGAATGGAATAATGATGAGTTTTTCTATCCCTGGTGGATTTCTCTTACATTTTAGTGTGTCATCAGCTTATTAATAGCATTTTAGCTCAAACTAAGAAAAGTGTAAAATTTCCAGAAAGGTAAGCGTTGCTTTAAATCATTTGTGCTCTATCTGTACAAACATCTTGAACTGTGATTCATCCGGTCTCTGATCTCTTCCTCCCACCCCAGTACATCGTCCTCCACATCCTCCTAAACCTTCCACTCCTCCTCCCATCGTGACTGAATAACTTCTTTGACAACTACTTCCAAGTTATACTTTTTACTGACTTCAGATGTTCCTCTTGTTCTTCTGGAGTTTAGGAGACGTAATGGTGGAAGCAGACTGGCTTCATGGGAAGCTCAGCCCTCAATAATGAGGAGGCTGTTGCTCTTTTTTTTGGACGTGGCCATTTCCAGTCAACTCAGTCAACCCCCCCCCTTTCCTGAAGGCATCAGCTGGCTGCTATTTCAATTCAATTACCCCCTTGTCAAGTTTTTTCACACCACCGCTCCAGCTTGGACAAGCCGAATCGAGCATGGGGAGGGTGGTTGGTGGTGGTGCTGTTGGTGGGATAACACGACTGAATCCACCCTCTCTCCACGTCTTGCTGTTGGGAAAGTGTAACTTGCTGCGCCGATCCCCTCCATCCTCTTCATCCGCTGCACTGAAACACTTGAGCTTAATAACAGGGGCGCCGAGCTGCAGGAGGGATCAAGAGCTCCAGTTCGCCGGCAGTCAGATTAAATTGAAAGTCTTATCACTCACCTCAAACACACGACCTCTGCAGTCTGCTCACCTCCACACCTGAACACTTCACTGGGCTACGTGGTGACATCACTATTACCTTTTAAAAGCAATAACTTCTCATGCCCACTGAGTGTTTATAACACTGAGGACCATCAGCCTTAAGGACAGAGACTTCACTGCATACACAAGTTTCTAGGGCGAAGGGACCGATATTATAGAATACATTTTTTATTTTTATGGGCACAATTAACCCTGAACAGCGGGTTACTCAGCTCAACTCAGTCAGTCTCCCCTTTCCCCTTCAAATAAAGAGATAAAAAGGCCAAATATAACTTTAAAGAAGAGAAAAGTAAGAGAGGAGAACCCTGCTGAATATGTTGGCAGGTGTGTGTTACCTGGATATTTCTGGTTGTGCATATTTAAAGGTCCCCTGTGGAGTTTTTGAACACTAGCTGTGCAGTGGAGCAATGCTTTTTTATGATCGTGTCTTGCTTTTGTGTGCATCTCCTAAACGCACACATAGTCTCCCTGCAGATGGTTTCAGGCTATGTTCCAGTGATCTACAGTCAGGTGGTGAAAATGTGCTAAAAAAAAATGCAGCTAACGCACCAACAAAGGCAGGGAGGAGGACGAGCGAGTGTGGATGAAAAACATCATGGGTTTTGAATTATTCGAAATGGAATTGCAAATATTTCCGTAAGAGCTTTGAAGTGTTTGGATTTAAAGGACAAAGGATAGTTGTCCTTCAGCAGTAACATAGTTAGATGAAAGAATACACTGTTTTAATCCCAAACACCTCAATCTGAACTCTCAGCTATAAACCTCAAAATCAGAAAGTTTCCACACACGAACATTCGGTGGATTCAGTGAGCTTTTATCTGTAGTGCAATTTTAAAGCAGGTCTAAGTTCTGTATTTATACTGTGCAAATATCAAAACCTCAGTCTAAAGAAAAATGCACACAGCCTGTATTCAGAAACTGAGCCTAAAAACCAGCTGCGTACACTTCTGCAACTTTGTGATGTCACAACACTTAGTAGTTGTTAGCCCCGCCTACCTGGACCCACCATCCAACACTTGCAGGATTTGATTGTGTTTCCTGTGATTAGGCTAAACAGAATCCAGATGACGGCTTTAAAGATTCCTTCTTTAATGTAAGGAATGCGCTAATAACGCGTGCCATATTTAAGTACCTTTTCTTGATTATTCTTGCATGGCAATAATAAATAATTGAATATTCACTCTTGCTTCCTTTCATTGACCAACATTCCTCACTCAGGTTAAACTACTCTTGGATCCTTGTGTTATATGAGCAAAACAGCAAAAGGACGTATGGTCCAGTTATCCTTACACTTCCCCAATCAATCAATAATAATCCTTACAGTCTAAAGTATATGTTTTGTTTTGTTTTTTTTTACATATATCCAGCATTATAATAGATTTATATTGAACCCTTTCTCTCTTATGTTCATTTGTATTTAAGTTTTTGGCTTTGTGCACTGTTGAAAATAGATACTATGCACAAGAAGAAGTGAAATATTTTGGACAGAAGATTTGATTTGGGTGTTTGAGCTTCATAAACAACGAAGGAGGTTTCATCGTGTGCAACAATAGCAGCCGTATCACACTTCAGCCATGTGTCCAACCACATCAGACTTCCCAGCAGGGGCCTTTGTGCTTAATTGAGTGAGACGACAAAAGTCCCTACTCATTCAAAGCAGAATTAAATTATTGTGACGGGTCATTCTGTCTGTCCGGAGCTCAGTGAAGGAGGCAGAGCGAAGGAAGAGGGAGGGGGAGAGGGAGAGGGAGAGGGACCAGTGCTTTACATGCCGGCCAAGTCACAAGCAGTTATGGCTTCGCTGTAGAATAATTGATGCTGAGCCACCAGACAAAAGCATAATCTAATAGGGAACTCTAAGGATGATTAATGTGGAGAGTCTTTGATGCAACGAAAGGATGCGTGGCTTAAATCACTGAAACAAGGGTTGAAACCATAATGAGGAATGTCTCGTTTGCTCAACAAGTCTTTCATCTGTTTATTTAAAGAGCTGTGGGTAAACAAAATGTTAAAAGAGGCATATGGGGCATCACTGAGAGCAAGTTAACGTTGATTGTTCATGATGTTTTAGGCTATTCTGAGCTTAGAGTCAGTGATTCCCTGTTGAGGAGAAAGGAGTTGGAGGAGGAACCCTGAACATCAACAATCCTTTGTGTTGGTTTGATCATTTTGCTGTTAATAAATGTGCTGCTTTTTGCAGTGTGTGTTTTCACTGGTTCTTAACACACAGATTCAGACACTGAAACCAGGAGAGACTTCTGGAAACGGTGGCTATGGTGAAGGAAAACAACACAAAAGACAAAGAGGAAGAGTTTTCTCTGCCTAACCCTAACCCCATGAAAATATATTCTACCTTATGTCACAGTGCTAATTGAATGAAGGATCTATAACATCCTATAAAACAGCTCCGTGTGCTGTTGTATTGCTCTTGTTGTAATTTTACCTTGAAGGAGATCTCGTACTGCTCTCCTCCCCAGATCTCCAGACCCGTGTCGTATCCTCCCAGCTCCCAAAACCACTTCCTGTCCACGGCGAACAGTCCACCCGCCATCACTGGAGACCTGCAGGACCCAGGAGAGACACAGTTACACACATATTTAAAGGTAGGAATTAAGGAACTACAAATACCGTTCTGTCAGCTGCTGCCTCTGTTTGATGCTGAATAAATAAGTCATGCTGCTGCTTTTGTTATGTTAGATTCTACAGTGGACCAGACGAACCACGGAGACGACTGACGAGACACTGATCTCCTCACTGTTAGCTCATGCTGACATGTTAATGTTTCACCCGCATCTGGAGAGAGAGCTCTGCGGTACTATGGTAACGACACAAGCTCGGGGTAGATGTGGAGGCTGAGTAACTACCAAAGTGAAAGAGAAACTTCATCATTTTTAACTTTTGGCCTCAACCATATACTCAATTAATCAATAAAATCAATTGATCACCCAGCTGCACCTTTGACCACCTCACTTCATCCAAATTTGGAGAAGTTCCGTCAAGGTTTTGGTGTCCACAAGAATGGGAGGGACAGATAGATGGACAACCTAAAAACAATATTCCCGATAAAACAAAGAGACAGAGAAATGATAAATTTAAAAGTTCATCACAGAAGCAAACTTGAGACCTTAAAACTCAAACTATGTAATATGCTAAAAAACCAAATGAGATGAGATCAGACATGTTGATCTTCCTCTCCCTGTCTCCCTCTGGATGACAGCAACTCTTCCTCTGACAGCCTTGTGTGTGTCTGTGTCTCTCGTCTTTCTAATAAAGAGCAATTTTCAAATGTGCAGAGAACTGTGATTCAGGCTCGAGTGGAGACCCAGGAGGCACAACTACCCCCTCCCGCACACAGGCACAGTTCATGGTCCATGACTGGTTTCTATTGTATGCTGCAGGAAGCACACACGCACAAACACACATGCACAAACACATTCTGAAACACACACTCCTGAGCAGCGCTGAATGAAACGTAGCGAACAGATGTTCATCAGAAGACAGCAGTAGCTGCGAGGGACACAGGAACAGTGTGTGTCGTGTTTGTGTCGTGTGTATGCGCGTGCGTGTGTGTGTGTGTGTGTGTTTGACTGCACAAACTCTAGTGATTGGCAACTGGTGTATGGTCAGTGGAGTGTGTGAGCTTAGCAAAGACAGCGTGGAAACTGTGTGGGTACAGATTTGTGGGGTGGAGATTGTCAGCTCTTGTTGGCCGCAGGGAGAGCACACACGCACATACACAGACACACACACACACACACGCCTCTCTGGAGCCATGTGGAGTGAAATATTCAAGTGTTGAAAGAAACAACTCTGATATGAAGCTGCTGGACACGTGGACCATTGTTTACCAGAAACCACTTCACCTCCAGCATCACAGTAAACGACTGAACGTTTGACTGTATCAAACTCGGAGACTAATGCGACTTGAAGAACCTTTTTAAACATGTTTGATTCAGTTTCTCCTCTCAGGGCTCTGTGTGGGAGCAGGCACATAAATCACTGTCACACCAGGAGCTGACACTGAGGTTTAGGTGGAGGACAGAGGCCAGGATGGGATGAAGAGAAGGGAAGTATGAACACACAGGAAGTGCCAGAGTGTCGGGAACATTTCAGTTGGAAAGCTGCTGATTTTATTCACATGAGGTGCTGAGCAAGGACCTGCAGCTAAATGACTCTAATTACCTAATGTGACTCTTGGTAGCTGACAAGGCTAAAAACATTTTTTCAAGGCCTATGAGTTGATTTGTTTTGTAGTTACTTTCCCTCTTCAACAATAATGATCCTTATTCTACTAATTATTTCCCCAGGATGATTTAATTGAGAATAATGAAAATAATGAATATCTCAGTCTAATTTGGTTTTGATGTACTCGTCATCTGGTTACAGTAACCAACCAGAACTGCATCTCCTCTGAGAGTGGTCTTTTCTAAATGACTGTTACATTTGCACTTTGACAAAATGTTTTGTTTTATCCATTTTACTTGTGTTATTTTATCTATGTGCTCATTGTTCCCCTGTTTTATACATGTATGTGTTGAGAGTAAAGTACAAAGGAATTATGCTTTTTAGGATTAATTACGTAGAATCTGAATCTGATGCATTATCTGTATGTAAATAGAGGATCTGATGAAATGATAGACTTCACTGGAAAATTACATAGAGGAAGTTATTGTGTAGACCACATGTTCACTTCAGGACTTTGTGTAATTGTCGTATCTTTTACTGTAATTATATCAACATGCATTAGCAATATCTAAAATTCATTAGTCTAAATTGGCCATTTGTAGATTAATTAAAATAAATTCACATTTTATAAATGAAGGTAATTGTTTTATATGTTACACTCTGTAATGTAAAGTGATAGATAGTTTAATGCAATAAAAACCAGCATCATGTTCTACGTCCCTTTGTTTTCAATTAGCAGTCATTGCTGTTATGTTCCACTGCTTTCCTGTGTGAAACTAGTACAACTTCTATCTTTTACATTTTACTACTGCCCAAGCTTGTTAGTGTGTTTATACCTGTAACCATGACAGCAGAGATCCTCTAACCTTCTTCATTTAGTCTGGGTAACATTACAACTGCTGCATGTCACCAGCATTTTTGTGAGCATGTTTGACATTTCACTGCTGTGTCTGAGCATGAACGCGATCCTCGAGTCTTGTTTTCTTTCCAGTCAGTTGGGAAGGAAACTCTGTCTGCTGGTATCAGAGCTCTGCACAGACAGCTTTTCATTACCACCACACACCGAGGTACAAGCGCTAAAGTGACCTGATCGACAGCAGCCGCAAATAATCCAAGGACATTTATTCATGTTCTCTCTTTGAGAGCAAGACAGAGACTGTGCAGCTCTTAATGGCTGTAATTATCTTCTCAACTATTGAGGTTACATTTTATTTTGCCAAAAAAAAAAAGACATTATAATTGAAATACAATGCCGTATTGGATCTACACAATACTGCAGACTTCTGCTCTCAGCCAGCGTGCAGCTCCACAAAATTAATATTGACCAGCACTGTCTGCATTGACAACAGCTGCTCTGAAATCTACTAAAAAAAAATACAAAATAACAGGAAAATACTGGATTTAGGGCTAAAATGTCAGTGGCCTTTGATAACTGACTGGAATGAATGCTTGGTCAGATAGTAGATCTTTTTCTTTGACTTTTGGGAAAGATCAGAATCTTTCTGTGGCTACGGCTACAGAGCTACAGAGAGAACCACAAACTGAGACTTAAAGGTCTCCTATTTTGACTTTCGCTGTGTTTTATGTGAAGAACACTGACAGCACATGGTACCTGGAGAACACAAATATTAACACAGGATTTATTATAATATAATACGCATGCATATTATTGCATGTATTGAACTTCCTATGGTGAAGGGATGGAGTTTGAAAAATGTATACAAACTTTTATTGACGTTTGTATATCCACTCAGATATTAAATTTGTAATATAAACACCTTATTTAACGCTTCATATTTTCCTCTTCTTCTACTTTTTTTATTTATTTTTATATTTCTTTTATAACAAGATATAAAAGTTTATCGATATTTTCACTGCTTTGTTCGTTGAATGTTTCTTCTTCTTCTCTTATTCTGCAAATATTTGTTCTGGATTCACATCATAATTTTAGCCTCTTTTGCTGGTTTGGTTGCTTGGGCAGGTTTAATTTTCTTCTCTTGTTCTGTTCCACGTGTCAGTTTGCTTTAGGGGAAGAAAAAAGAAATAGATTTGACTCATTGGTCTGTGCATATTTTAACTCACAATTTAGATTTAATTAGAAATACTCAAGTTGATGTTCTCCATTTCAGTCCACTGACCTTGAGCACAGACAGGGTTAAGGCCTGAGCTCACAGCTAAATGCTAAATGAAACACTGAAGCCCAAAGGAGGCGGGAGCGAGACAGAGAGAGAGAGGTGATGGCATTGATAAAAGAGACAGTGACAGAGGCATGAGAACAGGGATAAAACCATACTCCCACACACACATTCACACCCACACACCTCCAAGATGGATTTCGCCGACACACCGCACCTCATTCGGTGCTGCGGCAATGTCAATCAGAATGAAAATGAAAATCTTTGCGAGTCAAATTAGATTTGCACTGATGAAGGTCATTTCATTGGGCTAGAAGAGCACACTAATTCACGAAATGAGGATTGATTCTGATTGTTCTGCAGCTCACTCCTTCTTCTTTAGGCTCTTATCTCCCTGCTTCACAGCTGCCCTGCCTTGATGCTCCCTACTGTATCTCCCAGGACACACCAAATAGTCTTTGGCATGCGAACATAGAAAAATGCTGTCGAACTAATCCCTCGAGCCTCACAAATGGAGTGTTTGGCATCACATGCGGAGTTATTTGGCCCTAACAGAGAAGCCTGTCTGTGGGAATAGTTTTATTTATGCTGGCTTCCATTACTTAAAGGTTACCTGTCTGTGCTGCTGAGGGTCAAAGAACATCACTGTGGTCAACAGCTATCAGTCCTGTTTGCATGGAGGTGGTATAACCAGGGAATCTAATGTCATACAGTAATTTACCCCTGTATCTGTGGCTTGTCTTTGTTTTGTTTTTCTTATTATTATATTCTGCTTCAAACCTGAACAAGAAACTAGACACTTTTCTCAATTGTAACAACTCTGACTAATGTCATAAACTGTGGAAAAAAAAAAAGCCAACCATAATACTTAAGGTGAAAAATTCAAAGAGCTCACAGTCTGTCAAAGCAGACCTCCAAATGCCAAACAGTGATAAAGACATAGTATTAAATCCTCACACTTGCACAAATATCCGAGACTGGCAAATTATCTGCATTTTTTCGACTTGTTTATCATTTTCTGGGAATCTACAAATCAGTTCTGGTATGAATATAATTCATCATAATAATATGATGCTTTCAACTATCCGCTGCGGTCTACACTCAGAAAAAAAGTTTTTGAATATTAGATGAAACCCACACAAAATGTAGCCTCCTTAACTTTAAGCAGCACTGTTACAACAAACCCACATACTCAACTCGGCCGCTGCTGATGGAGATACCCACAGCCCTTGGTGTTTCCTATAAAACTCTAAACTGCAGCCTGTCCGCCAAAGGACGATGTAGACACCCAAGTAGAATGCTTACAGGGCTTCGGCAGATCTGATCATGCATTACAGTCAGACAGTGGTGTTTGTTAACCTTTTAGCCTGTGGATATTACTCTACATTCCTAATGCAGACTGAGAGACTTGCTGCTGCAGTGTGGATAAGTCACACCCATTGTTGTGCCTGTTTGGGTTAATGATAACTGATTTGCCTCTTGATTTAAATACATGTCATCTTTTACTGTCATGATGCAACATACATACAAATTGGTATACATTTGGAGTGTAGTTTAATTTCACATCTTTTTAATACTAGCGTATCATGTTCCTAGAGCTACGCAGCCAGTATATAATGAGATAAAAAACAAAACATTCTAACCTCCCAGCAATAGTCTGAATGTGGAAGCAGCCAAAGCTGACAAAGGCGTGTGCACTCAGTAAATAACCAGGGCTACAAGGTCCAGTGCAGCTCATTCAGGAGAGCATGCCGCTAACACACCAAGTTGAGTAGTCGTGTAGCCGCTGGGGCCATTCGTGCCACAGATGTATGCACTCATGGCACAATAAGATAAGCAGGATACAATTACACAACAAAATGTCAAATATTAAAAAAAGAGAAAATAGCAGCACTCACTCAAAGGGTTCACTGGGGTCCTGCTTCTGCAGCTCTGTGGGGATGGGGATCCGTTTGTAATACATTTCCCAATCAAACGCTCCTCGCATGGCGTCCCCCGCCTGAGTCTCGTAGTGGAAGTTGTCATGGTCAATGACATCGATCAGCGGACACACAATGGTCTTCCTGTTCTGAGCGATTCGGTCTGAGAGACACAGAGAGAGGAAGATGGGTTGGTAGACATCTTACGACTAGGTGTGTGTCCGGTAGAAAGGTCGAGTCTAGGCGTGTGTCCCTCACCCAGCAGTGGAGGCAGCCAGTTGACGTTGGCCTCACAGTGCGAGTCCAGAAAGGTGATAACCTCTCCCTTAGCGGCGGCAGCTCCCAACAGGCGAGTCCTGATAAGCCCCTCCCTCTTCTTGGTCCTCAGGATTCGAACCTTCTGCAACCGCACCATGTACTCTTCCAGTGCTCCCTTTAGGTGCTCTGCAGAGACAAAGAGACAGAGGGAGAGAGGCGGCCGAATTTAGATGGGTACATCAAAATAATATAAAATGGTATCGCTGCCATCAAAAGAGCGTGACAGGTTCAAACCCCTTGATCACTGTGTGCACACATCAGGTAAATTAGGCTCCACTGGCATGAAAGAGCACTGCTTCAGAAAGTTGTCCGCAAATGGCAAAACCTCACTAACATGCTCTCTTACAAAAAAGATCAAAAGGAAACTAAACCATTAGCCGTCACCATCAAACACAACATCTGCCAGTGCCACATGCTCCACACTGAAAGGTTTCCCTTAAGGACTCTACATCATAACGCACTCTCACTCATACCGGGAAAAAAATTTCACTTACGTTTATGAATTCAGGGATACATTTTATCTTTACTGCAGTCATTAGACAGAGTGTTACCCTAAAGAGAAAAACTTCAACTGTGAGGAATGAAAAAGGAATCACAACACCCCCTTTCCTCCCCATCAGTGTGTGGTCATAAAGCCTTTTGGCAAAAACAGCAGTTGCAATCATGGCCAGCATTGCACCAGACAAAACTCATAATGCCCTATAAGGGAATTAAAGATACTGTGTCACCCAATAATCTGCTTGGTTTACTGTCGATGATAAAATAGCCCAGTGCAAAAGTTTTAAACAAACAATTATTGCAGAAAGAGTTGTTGGCGGTTCTGAAATTGAAGTTTCACATCTTTTTCAAGCTGTAGTGACACAATAAATCTGTAAAGAGAGGAAAGTGTCAGCAAAGTGACCAGTTTTATGTGTTAAAGGAGCAAATATACTGGAATATACTGGAAGGTGAAACTCTACACAGATACTGAAAGAAAGGGCAAACCTAAAATTGAAATAAAAGATCAATCAATCAAAGTAAGGGACTCGACATGGACATTTTTCACCGATCTCTCCCCACAGTCGACGTAGACAGAAATCAATCCTGCCCTAAATGGTCCTTGTAAATCTTTCTGCTCAAAATGTCAAGTCAGTTCTGACAGACAGCAAATGAAACATGACCTTGAGTCCAGTTCCAGTTTTTTTTTTTATTGAGCTGTCCAGTGCCACTGTGTTTCCAAAGCTGAGACACTGTCAACCATCACACAGAAACACAATAAAACAGAGCAGCACTTCTGCTCTGGTCCATAAGCACTGTAAACACCAAACACCATATGGCACAAACCAGCTGGCCCACAACGGTCTCAGATGCAATGATCTCCACCTTGACGATACACCAACAGATGCCTGTGAGAAATAAGACCCTCGAAATGCGATTTGTTTCTCGTTTCCACCAGACAGACATGACTCAGCAGTGCATCTTTTTTTTTAACCTTCTGCCTCCCGAAACACAAAGATGTTGCCTACAGTGAGAGTACAGGCTCAAACTCCAGTTCCATCACTCATACAAACAGCCTCAAAAATGACTCCAAATGTCACTGATGTTTGTTTGTTTTTTAGAATATCTATTTTCTACATCATTACCCCACAAATTAAAGAGTAATGCTGCTGTAATTTCATTTTTCAATCATCAACAATTCCACTTGAGAGACCGCAGTGTTGGTAATGCCCACAGGCTATTAAAAGGACATAGAGCTATGCAGTTATACTGGGTAACACATTCCCTCATTGTTATCAACACTAATGTTCTGCCTTCAGGCTTCACTCCAAGACAGTGTTACAAATCAGTTGATCATTCAGTTCTAGAAAACCAGTAGAAACCCATAGACTCGACTGTGGCTAATACAAGCTCTGGTACAAACTCACCACCCTCTACATACATGCAACCATACTGGAGAACGCCAAAGAGAAGATGAATAATATACAATCCGACATTAGGCTCAGTGCGTGTTTGCTTGTGGATATTACTGATACCTGATACCTGATGTGACTGACTGAGTAATTACAGTTTGGTTAAATTATGGAACTTAACTTGGAATTTAATGCAACAACATTCAGTACTCACATCTGGTTAGATTCACAGTTCCCCGTATTTGTCAGCTTTCTATAATACGTCATTGATTTCATGGTGCTGATGATAATGATGATGATGATGTCACATATAAACCACTTCACTATACAGCACAGCGGCGTTTTGATGCCTGTCAGGCCGTCTCTTATTTCGCTGACTCATGCTGCAAAATTATTATCCTTCCACCAAAGTGTAAGATTGCACACATACATTTACTCTAACAGCGGTCTTAACTCTATAATACAATGGAAGCTGTAATATCCCATGAATTAGATTTATAGTACAACTTTATGATAAATCTCATATCACTAGGACTAGGAGAGTTTTCCTTAAAACTCTATTTTGTCTTTTTTACCTGTCTCCACTCTTCAATACAAGAAAAAGTTCTGAAGAATGGGAAAAAAAGAGGCCATTATTTGCCGAACACAGGCAGCCAGGCCAGGCATTAATAAAATATTACCTCTGTCGGTGTTTCTCATTGATAATAGTTCTTACAAATGGGCCACTGTCACCGAGAAACCACCCTCCAACATATCCACTAATTGGATTCTGAATATCACAGTAAAGGATGGAGGAAAGGCAGCGGTCCTTTTAAACCTTCGCTGGATAAACCTCTGCTGCTAAAGTGACAGAGCGTTTTTTTTTTTGTTTTTTTTTATCTCTGCACTCTGTTTTCGCTTCCTGCTTCATTATTACTTCACATTTCCTTTTGTCCCTTCTTTACTCCCTCTCTCGTCTTTACTCTTTAATTCAGCCGCTCTTTCTGTTTAGATTCTGTTAGGCAGCGACTGCCTCTTAGGGGAGACACTACTGATCCCCACAGACAGCTGAGATACTGAAAACAGCAGGAGCAGCGAAAAACCAACAAACCTTGAGACAGCAGGACCTCAGAGTTCTGTCTTCCTATTCTATCCTCAACCATCCATTTATCTTTACACTCTCTCTCCTGCGATTTATTTTTATTTAATAATTCTGAGTAAATGACAGGTCAAACAGCATCAAACCTCCACCATCACATTCCCCGAAATGCCAGATTCAAACCATTGTGTTTGATGGGACCAGATCTGAACACACATTATTAAAGCAGAGCAAACCGAATCAGAGAAAAACACTAATTAAGACCAGAGTGAGGGGCACTCTTCACAGTGTCACTCAGGCCTCTGCTGGTCAGTCCTGCAGGCCCTTTTTGGTATACAGCCTTCCTGAAGTGGTATGGCTCTAATTAGCCCCTGTTACATGTGCTAAAGCCACTGCCAAAAGATCTGCTTTAGGGCCAAGTGATGGATGATTTGCCAGTGATAATAAAAGTTGTTTGTGAAAATTAATTCCATTAGTGTTACAGTAAAACATCTGAGATGAAACAATGACAGCGGGGATAAAGTGCTGACTTTCCCTCTGTAATTTAAGGGTGTTTATATCTACATCAGATGTAGGGATGGGAATTGATAAGATTTTATTGATATCAATGCCATTATCGATCAGATTCTTTATCAATGCCCTTATCGATTCCTGTGGATTAATTTACCCTCAATTTTCATAACAAAATGATTTTCAAAATAAAACACCACAATTGACAAATGCAATGATGTGTGTAAGTTGATATTGTCAGTATCTAAACAGATGGAGCACACACACACACACACACACACATTCCTGTATGGGCATCATAGTGAATTCCAGGTAAGTGTGGAGATGGAGTGAGGACCACCCTTTCTGTTACACTTAGAGAGAAGTACTTGTAACTTTCCCCACTAGATGATCCTGAATCAATGTCCCACCTCAGATTCTTTAAGAAACAAAGTGAAACAATCAGCATTAAAACACACGGCTAGTGAAGTGAGGACTTTTTCATGGGTGCCATTTTGGATTAGTGTATAGTTAGACTATTTGACTTATATCACTTTTCAAGTCCTTGAAAGGAAATTAGCCAGAGTTCAAAGCCATGTAAAGTCAAATACAGCAGATGTCATCAGAAGCGTCGGGAGATATCAGTTCCCGGTCCAGTCTGGATCCCGGATCTGGCCCCGGTCCCGGTTCCGATCCCGATCCCGGTCCCGGTCCCGGTCCCGGTTCGGGTCCCGGTTCCGGTTCGGGTTCTGGTACAGGTTCCAGTTCTGTTGGCCTTGGTTCTGGTCCTGGTACCGGTTCCGGTTCTGATG
Organism: Selene dorsalis; assembly: GCA_900303245.1. Classification (NCBI taxonomy): domain Eukaryota; kingdom Metazoa; phylum Chordata; class Actinopteri; order Carangiformes; family Carangidae; genus Selene; species Selene dorsalis. The sequence continues at coordinate 22,978 of OMNW01032121.1, forward strand.
GTCCTTGTCCCGG
>OMNW01032124.1:0-20526 GCA_900303245.1 Selene dorsalis
AGGCCTCTCAGGGGTTATTAATGGTACAATAATAAAACAAAAATAAAATAAGCCCTCTGGAATTCAATAATGATAGAAACAATATGAGATTAGAAAATCAACCTATAAGAAAAGTCCAACCCATCTTGAAACTGTGCTGCTGCAGTTAAAGCCATCAATTTAAAGGAGAAGTTTCATTTTTTGCAACCTGGACCTTATTTCTACCATAAAATACGTTCATTTACTCACCCATACAATTTTGGTGTAACTTGGAGTCCTTCGGAAGATATTTAGATCTGCGACGGTGGAATTTGCTGTTGCTAATAACATGGTTCGTTCTTGCATTTTTTCAAATTGTCCAAACAAAACGACTAGTTGGACGAAGTTCAGCCTCCACAGGCAGAGCATGGAGTGAATGAGCCGTGCTGCAGTGGGGCACGGCAGTGACGTAGACGTAGTCATCGAAGTAGTTAGGTTAGTAAAAACCGGTGTAAAAAACCCCGGATGACAATAACAAGGCAACTCTGAACTACTCTGAACTCACAGGGCAATAATAACAACATATTGGTGAAATGAATGAGTTTCACAGCAGATAATGTCTTATTTAGACGCTGCATTGTCGATGCCCCATCACTCCCATTATATGGATATATGTGGATCACGGCTCATTCACTCCATGCTCTGCCTGTGGAGGCTGAACTTCGTCCAACTAGTCATTTTGTTTGGACAATTTGGAAATACACAAAACGAACCATGTTATTAGCAACAGCAAATTCCGTGTAGCCGACCATCGCAGTGAATGAGCCGTGCTGCGGTCAAGTTGGTTTATTAACCTCTCTCAGACATGTCTACATGAACTCAGTTGAACTTTCTCTACAGATGATGCAATTAAATAAAACAAAACTAAACAAAAACACTCATTTAACTGTTAGCCTCATTGTAGTCTATGGCATAATACCTACACGGCCCTTTCCTGATCACATGTACACAAGTGTGTCAAATTAAACATTTTGTTGGGATTGACTTCAATTAAAACCACTGAAGGGACAATAGCAATCAAACAAGATCCTGGTCTCTTACAGGAAACCATTCTCTTCCAGGAGAACCGTAACAAAGGTACTCAGCCACTACTCCTCTACATTGAACCGCTTCCAGTGGGTCCAGTCTGAGCAATGCCACACCTAAAGGCCAGTGAGTGTTGCAGGTTTGTAACTGGATTCATTCCTCATTGAGTAAGACCAAGGCAAGGCAAGGCAGTTTTATTTGTATAGCACGTTTTTACAAACAGTCTGTATCAAAGGGCTTTACACAGCATCATTACAACATCCTCTGCCCTTAGACCCTCACATCGACTGAGGAAAAACTCCCAAGAAAACCCTTTAACAGGGAAAAAGAGGAGAAACCTCAGGGTGAGCAACAGAGGAGGGATCCCTCACCCAGGACGGGCAGACGTGCAATAGATGTTGTATACAGACAAGAGGACAGTTTACAATACAGAATATGGGAAAACATGGAAATGGAATTGGTTAACAAAAAAAGATGGACGCAGCTTCTGGTGGGCAGCAGAAGCAGGGAGAGCAGGCCAGCTGGCCCAATCGCCAGCACAAACAGGAGGCATGAGGCCTGAGTTGGTGACTGGATTTTTTTGGATGTTTTGCTCAGTCAGTTTCTCTGCTCGGTCCACTGTGTCTTCATCCTGTATAATTCCACCCTGCGTGACTCACTGCTGCTGTCTAAGTAGTCTGGCTCCGATTCTGTCCAAAAGGTTACACTGTTGTGATTCAGACCTGAATCATTTATGAGCTTGTGATCTCCTGTGCATATGGTGTGTGCATGTGATCGAGCACACAGACCATATGTGGGTATTGCACCTGTAACGGCAGGGGCGCTTCATTTAAATATCACATTTCAGCAGTGGAGGGAAACATGGACGGTGATTATTTCAGATATGATATCAAATTAAACACAGATTATGTGACATTTAATTAAGGGGTAATTAATTGCTGCTCTGATTAAGTGTGCATCACCAATATATTCATCCTGGGTGATTCATTTGAACGTGAAGCACAGTGGATACTGGATGGCTTTAGTAGAGATACAATGTAGTGCTCTTTTCTTTCAAAGAAAGCCATTGATTTTGTCCCTGCTGAGAACTCTGCAGTGTGTGTGTGTGTGTGTGTGTGTGTGTATGAGTCACTCTGAGCTGGAGCTGGGAGTTGTCGATGAGATGAGCGGAAAACCTGTCAGAGAGAGAGAGAGAGGTGGCAGTTACACACCACCACCAATGGTGAGAAAGGAATGTGTTGGCTCTCTGTAGGATTATACCAACCCCCTGTGCTGGCATTCAACCACTGAAGCTTCTTAGCTTACTCCATGGGCATGCTATCAGAGGCTCAGCACAGTGGAGGCTGCTGAATGCTACTGTAATAATCATTATCATATCTGAGCTTATTGATTGATGAAAAAATACACAAATACACAAGTGGAACAGAAAATAACTTCATCTTCCAGTGTTCACATTTACAATTAAATAACATCTGGAGGCTTGAGTTTCCCTGAAGAGAGCTGACTTGAATGAATTGACAAGAGTCAGTTGGTCCTCGTTGTCCTTAAATGAATAGAAATGCGCTCTGAGCTGAGCTAAATGTTCAAGGCCGAGTGGAGGCTGCTGACATCAGTGAAAGAAAAGAAAGGGAATAAAATGAATCATTTTGTTGCTTTCCACCACTGAGACAGTTCCTTTTGAGAAAAGCAGTGAAGTTTGACACTGAACACGATCGGCTCTAGTTTCCCGGTGCGGTGCAAGGTGGTGCAGGGTGGCGAACCCCGCGCAGGGCTAGTTTCATGCAGTGCAACATGGCGCGCGGTCAGTTTGGCAGACTGAGGTGCGCCAAAATGGGTGTGGCGACGCAGTAGGGAGTGTCGACTGATTCAGCTTCAGGTGCCATGTCACCAAAACCTCACAGACAGGTTTCCAGAATGTCAGACACATTTCAATACAATAAATAATCACAACAACCACTATTTAATGTATCTGTCTGAATCAGCACTTAAATTTATATCTAAATCACTGTCACATCTGATGTCAGACCAGAGGAGGTTGGCACACGTGATGGAAACTCAACTTGACTGAATGAACACAGCTGCAAACTAACGAGTTCACATCTCTCTCAGCCAACCACAAACAGCCTCAGCATCAGATAGTGAGTATATATTCAGCATCTCTCATCTCAGACAATTCAAAAGAAGACAGAAAAAGAGACGCTCGCTGATTAGGACCAGGCCACAGAATTTGCTTCCTTTACACACAGGTGCTTCAGATTTCCAGGCCTCTCCAGTCTCACGCACTGAGCATGACAGCCACGCTTTTCTGTCAGTAACACTCCTTTATCTGTCTGGTCATCACAACACTCCCTGAAGTACAAGCATGTCAGCATCAAACTGACCCTCCACAGACATCCACCGTCGACACACAGCTGTCTGTTGGAACTCTGAAAGAAAAGAACTCTGATTGGCTGAACCACCTGTGTCTGCTAGAGCTACGGAAAAAGGCTACAGACAGGAGCTGTAAAATGATATTAAGTGGATCACATGTACTCATTCATTCATTTTTTGTTAACCAACTGTTTCCGTTTCAATGCTTTCCCATACTCTGTATTGTAAACTGTCCTCTTGTCTGTATACAACATCTATTGCACGTCTGCCCGTCCTGGGTGAGGGATCCCTCCTCTGTTGCTCACCCTGAGCTTTCTCCAATTTTTTCCCTGTTAAAGGGTTTTCTTGGGAGTTTTTCCTCAGTCGATGTGAGGGTCTAAGGGCAGAGGATGTTGTAATGATGCTGTGTAAAGCCCTTGAGACAAACTGTTTGTAAAAACGGGCTATTCAAATAAAATTGCCTTGCCTTGCCTTACTCAAAACCATTGATACATCTTGTTAGGGATACAAACAGTTAAAATAAACCCAGAGAAAAGTGCACAGCATGAGGCCTTTAAAGGTAAAGAGAGGAGCTCATTTGGTGAAGATCTGAATTGGCTGTGTTAATCCCACTCCACAACTTCTCCCCTCCCTCTTTCCCACTTGCATCAGCAGGAGGGTTGAAGGTGGGAAAGAAGAGTACCTGCACCAGGGTGCGCCTCGTGCCAAACTTGCAAAATGTGCGTGGACAAACCCCGTTGGCGCGGTGCTCCTGCGCTTCACTTGCACCTGGTCTGCGAAACTAGAGCCCACAGTGGTCCTTCATGACTGGGCAGCAGGCAGCTGTTGTTTGCTATTTAGCTACAGCAGAAGTTCTTGTAATTTGACATATGGATATTTGTGGATATATAAAGATTTACAATTACTGCAAAGATCCTGGTTTTCTTAGTTTTGAACATGAGCTGTTGCAGTTTCATAAAATATTGTAAACACACACACGCACACATCACACTTACCCTGATATCTATCTAGGCTTTCCTGTGTGTTTGAAGGCCACAACAAAGCAAGGATTAAATCTGAGGTGTAAAAGTGATCTGTTGATTAATCTAGAGTTGTATTGCTCCAGAGTTTATTCTAGGTTTGTGAGATCACAGATGTTTTCATGATATTTGATCTGCACCAAAAATGACTGTAAACATTTCCTAGAACACTCCTGAGGGAACTGAAACCCCAGAGTGATCTTGATCTGACGCCCTGAGGTGCATAGCAGCAATTACACAGGAAGAAATTACACTTGTTATCTCAAAAGTAAACTTCTCCTTTCCTTTGCCTGAAATCATGTGGATGATTCATACAAGTGAGAGAGTCCTTGATGAAACAGTGATACTGTGTCCTCTTTAAAATGCCTGTGCATGTCACATGGAGAAACAGTGATAATGACTGTGCAGCTATGGGTATGAACACACACATTGGCATTTCCTCCCGACAGTCTGCAATCAAGGTCTCAGAAAGTGACTCATGAGGACACATGCTGTAGGATTGCATGAAGACAGAGGGAATGAGGTGAAAAAGGAGGAAAAGAAAGAAGCAGAAAAGCAGAACCTGTAATTTGTTCTGCACATCTTTCATTTTTTAGTGTCAGCTGTTACCTCAATGAGAGGATGGAGGGTGTTTCAAAGAATTCAACGTGGTCCCTGGTGCACATATCAGCAAGTTTTTCCAGCTGTGGGGCTGAATATGAAGTGAGAGTTGTGGAATGACCAGAGCAGCCTCTTTTACCCACTGCGGAGAGGGCGGTGGCGTGCAGAAGACTTAGCAAACTGTGGTTATTATTCTCCTCTGGAGCACCATCTGATGCTGATCTGCCATACAAGGCCAAAGAATGTTAAATATGAGGGAGGGCAGGGAGTGTATTAAGCAAGCGCTTTTGCATCTCAGGACGCACACATTTTACTGTACGTGCACGTTTGTGAGCTTGCGTGGAGTGCAGTTACACACACACACACACACACACACACACACAGAATTATTGAAGAATCAACAGTTCCCAGGCCTCAGGAGGTGGAAGCTGTGCGAACTCAGCTGCTCTGACTTACAGTAAGCAAGTAAGCTCCTCAGCTTAACCACAACCTGAGCACAGATCTGTTTTCTTTCCTTCCACAGAACCAGACCCCCAGACACTGGAGGTAAACTCACTCGTGCTTGTCCCATGTCTCTCAGTGTGATTTTTATCTGCATGAACTATATTTGTGTCGGCACCAAGGCTGCAGGCCTCCAAGCCTTCAGGGAAAGCTGCTCATACCAACATAAACATGGACTGAACAGAGGGTGAAGGCTCAGTCACCAGCTTTTCTAACAGAAAACTTTAAGACAGAAACGACTGACTTCAAAGAGGCTCTTCATTAAACTCACTTGCAGAGGTGAAGAAACTGCACTTTGGTGAACTCTGACCACTGACCTTTGATGAAACCATCAAAAAAGGCGGAAGCTGCCACATTGGCTGTGTCGTGCAGTCCACTTCCATGTACTTTGTTATTCACTCTTACTTTTCTTCTTCTTTTTTTGTGTCAGTACATGAAGATACTTCTGTGACTCCCTCTGTCTTACACAGATCCTTTTCCCTTTTAAACATGGATTACAACATTGCTGGCTTCATCTATCTGTTAGTGTAATGACATTTTGCCATTCAGACAAATGGGATTTACAGAATGAGCTGTGACATTTGGCGTCTGGTGCACAAGAGCAGAGCAGAGACATGCCAGCAATGAATTAAAGACGGTGTACTGGAAAGGAAGAGTCATGTTTTACGCTCATTTGGTCAGTGAAGTTATAATGACTATCGTCAGTCTGAGAGCTGCTAACTCTGACTTTAACAGAGGAGCCACTGATACATTTTCACATGAGTTTTATTATTTAACGTTATCCAATTGCAAAATCAATAGAAAGCACAAGACCTGCATTTAATATATATACTGCTGCTGCTGCCTTTATAATAATTAGGTTGTTGTCAGTGCATGCTCACAGTACTGTGGAAATATTGCTATGACTGACCACAGTTGTAGACAAACGTATTGTATTTCAGACAATGTGCTTTAAAAAGCAGAGAGGCATAACATTGAGATCCACTATCACCCTTGCTTTACCCCATTATCAAAAGGTGCTAATCCACTGGATCCTGCTAACCTCACACAGACATGCACACACACTCTCGCACACACTGGCCCCCTTCGGCCCCTCCTCCTCCTCTTCCAAGTTAATTAGATTGCAGTCTGTTCAGAGGAGAGATTTTTGGGAGCCATCCGGGCTCCCTGCTGCAGTGTTAATAGTCTTGGATTAGTGAAACAATGGAGATGATGCTGGGATCAAGCTGTGAGGAGGCAGGGTTCACAGATGGGATCAGCATAGCTGTAGTGCTGCGCTACACACAAACACACACCGCGCAGGGGATTCAACACCAGGGGTGTGTGATATCGACAAAAAATAATCTCTTGATATTTAGGGGGATTTTGCTGATAACGATAAGAGACGTGGTCTCGTGGTCTTGGTGCAGAAAAATGCTGTGCAATGTCCCTTTTAGCACTAAGCAGCAAATTCAGAGCTCAGATGTCGAATTTAAGTTTCCATTAACTACCAACTCTGAAGCTGCGAACCAAAAGCTTCAGCACCTCCTGAGGTTTGCTGAGTGTTGGGGCATTTTGAGCAGCATCTGTCTTTTTGAAGCAAAACTAGCTCCATGTGAGTGAGGTAATGACGTGGATTCAGAGGCTGGGGTGTTTGTGTTTTGACTCCATGCAGCAGCTACATTATCAGAGCTTGTTGTGATGCTAAACTGCATGTGTTCTGTCCTACTAGGCTTGATTATATGCATTGAATGTGTCAGGTTTAACGCCTTAAACTGACCTCGAGGTGCAGGACTCAAACACAGAGAAGGGTGTAAGTTGAATCAGGACAGTTTATTGGTGGTTATGCAGGGATCAACCTGGAGTGGGAGTTAAGTAATGTTCACTTGAAAATAACTGAGACAAGTGGTCAAGAGCTTTAATACCACGCTGTGTAAACAGAAGCTCAGACGGAGATTGGCTACAGAGGCGATCAGGTGAGCTGATGAACCAGATTAGATACAGGTGTGACAGGAAACAGGCAGCAGAAGTCAACAGGAAGCCACAGACACAAAGGGAAGAACAACCACGGCCTACTGTCAGGTCTGTCAGGTCTGTCGTTTTTTTGGTTTGTTTGTTTTTTCTTGCAAAATGAGTGATATAATCGATAATGTAATTTCATACATTACATCCATTGCTTTCAAAACAAATCATAGATGTGTCATGTGCATGTCACGGCAATAAGAAGTCGAGGCATCAAAGCCATTTTCCCTTTTAAAGGAGAAGTTCCGTTTTTTGCAACCTGGACCTTATTTCTAGCATAAAATACGTTCATTTACTCACCCGAACAATTTTTGTGTAACTTGGAGTCCTTCAGACGATATTTAGATCTGCGACGGTCGGCTACATGGAATTTGCTGTTGTTAATAACATGGTTTGTTTTTGCATGTTTTCAAATTGTTCAAACAAAATGACTAGTTTGACAACACGGAGTGTTGTGATGACCAGACAGATAAAGGAGTGTTATTGGCCTTATGTGTGACGTCACACAAAGGAGGAAGTGCTATCCGCTCATCTTAAAGGGAGAGTTCCTACAAACAGGTGTTGTGCATTTCTCTGTTAATGACCAGTTTGATGCCTGGGACAGTATATACATGGCCCAGAGACCTTCCCAATCATGAAAAATAACCAAAATCACATTTTTCATGCCATGGGGCCTTTAAGATAAGAAGATGATTTTGTGTGAAAGGTTACAAATTCTTTTAGATCAGACAAAATGGTGTTGAGTCAATCATTAAGAATGGATTCCACCTCACACATAGGTGTGGTGTCCATCATCTTCCAACATCTGCTGGTGCATTAATGTTTTCAGGACGAGATTATGATGAGATCCAGCTGGTGGATTGAAAGTTCATTCACTTCCATCTGAAACAAGAGTCATTTGAATCTTCTTGTGCTTCAGTGCAGCAAAAGCTTCTTTCAGCCCCCCTTCTGCATCAACGTTCTGTGGTTGGTTCCAGTATTGTACTTGATATGGACAGCCTGACCTCCTGCTGCAGAACCGACATAAAGCCTTACACATGCATCTGTCTCTAGAGAATTTCTGACTTCCAAATAAACTGCTCTATTTGCCAAGCAGGTAATTATCACTCCATAACACACACAATTTTTTCTGCCCTCCTTATTTCTACAGGCCCAAGATAATCCACTTCAATGTTGGTGAATGTCTGGAGTGATTCTCTCTTTTGGAAGGTCAGCCACCTTTTACTCCATCGCTCTTCCATTATAGCAACTGCAAAAGGTGCCTGAGAATAAGTATGAAATATGTTGGTCCTTCAAGAGGATTATAGGATGTTTTACCTCAGAAGTCATTGCTCCGTTGCTCAGTCTCCCTCCAAATCTTCTAAACTGAAACCAGACTGTAGATGGAACTTTGCCTATACTTACTTGCCTCTCACAACTACTTGTGCCTCCAACAAGTCTTTTAGCCTCAAGATGCTGCTCCCTGCTGCAATTATAGCCTTTAATCTTTCTAATGGAGTGGCTCTTTCATGTCAGAAGCAGAAAAGCAGAAAAGTCTCATTTGCTGTCATTTGCAACTGATATTATGCACTTCAGTTCTCCAGTGCTCCCTGAGCTTGAATGGTAACTTTGAAACAGCTATTCTCATATTGGCTGGCACATCCAATAAAAAATACAGTTCCTTCATTGCATTACAATAACTACACATGGATAAAGCACGGGCCTATCAAGACATCTTCAGATTTTTATAAAACCTGTTCATATAAGCAGTAGTGACTTTGTACATGTTTCTGATATGTTCCTGTAGAAGACCCTTTGCCTCAATGTGCCAAACTCAGGGGCCAGGTGCTGACAACTATGGAACAGTTCCTCTGACTGTCCCAAGAAATACATACAGGCAGCTCTGCTGGCTTTATCCCTCTTTCTTTGTTTGAGTGCTTACTTAATGTGTTATACTTCAATGGAAATTCATCAAGTACGGGAATGTTACGTACTGTTAAAGATAATAAACACTGATGAACAAGCACTGTTGTTATCTTATTTTGCCCGAGGAAGAATAGCAACAACATCTCCTGATGGAACTTGGTCATAGTGTTCCTGGTTTGAACATTGCCCTAAAGAGGGAGAAAATGCCCCAAGCTGCAAATCTTGGGATCTCTCTGGTTGCTTTGATGCAACTGAAACCTGCTTTTCAACTTGCTTTGGTTGGTGTCCATTGCTGACTTATTGAGGGATATATAATCCCTCCAGCAAGTTCTGGGTCTCCTCCCAGTTGGACATACCCAGAACACTTGCAAAGAGGGGCAGCCAGGAGGCATCTTTATTACAAGCCTCAACCACCTCAACTGGCTCCTTTATGTGAAGGAGCAGTGTCTCTACTCCAAGCTCCCTCCTGAGGTCTCTAAGGCTGAGCTCAGCCACCATACGGAGGAATCCTATTTCAACTTGTATCCACAATTTCATTTTTACAGTCACTACCCACAGCTCATGACTAGAAAGGTTGGAATGAAAACTGACTGGTAAATTGAGAATTTTGCCTTTTGGCTCAACTCTCTCCTCACCACAATGGACTGGTACAGCGTCCGTACTATCCGGACCCATGACCAATCTCTGATACATGAACCAGAATAGGTAATTCTCCTGGAGCATTTTTTCCCCTGATGGTCATGGCTATAGACAGTGGGTGCTGCTAGATGTTAAGTGTCAACACAAGAACAGCTTCACTCAACTGCACGGTGCATTTAAAATTGACAATAAAATAAAACAATAACAATCTACATTTTTACCTGAATTAAACAGCTTCAGAGTAATTGTGATGGTTAGATATATGACTTGTAACTTGTTACAGGGAGAATGGAGGCTCTCTGTCTTCCACCTGGTGTCTCTTGGCTGAAAACCAACCTTACAACATTACTGCAGTACTTGGCCTCCACCCTGGTGTCCCAGCTCTGGTCTCCAATCTGGTCTGGTAACCCGTAACCTTTTGTTCATGACAGTTAAGACTACACAAATATACACGTTCAAACATCATATATGTTATATACCGTTATCCACCGCTCTGTGCATTGTCGGCTTTATCTAAAACAAATGCACATGGCCGGGAGGAGAGTTAGCAAAACAGTGGAAAGGTGACCCGACTTGCGTAGTCCTTAGACTACTGTCCGTAGACATAGGGGTGGGCTATAAGACACAATTTGGACTTTATGAGGTTTGGACATTTTATTTGGACGCAAGTTCAGTAACTGGACCTCATTGAATCTAAAATGAATACCACTGAACTGTAGTTTACTTGTGACAAAATGTAACTAAATGTAACTTTTATTGATGATGACTGCAGGTACAGAAGATATTAATTTGTTAATTTGTGACTTCATTATCATAAGGTAAGATTAAGCACTCTGTTAGAGGTTGTCATAAATTAAAGAAGAACGAATATCACAATAAGTTAAAAGATATTTAATTTATAGGAAGTAAAGACAGTGTGTCATGGCATGACCCAGAAGTCTTGAACACCCTTCCTGCTTGCTTCAGGGAGCAGGGAACACACATGGACGATACAGTGGACATGGTTCAAGTTCATTTTATGTCTTGTTAACATCTTGATGTGACATTTTGAAAACCTTTGGATAGATGCAGATAAGTTGACACAGACCGGGAACACATCAGCTGACTGTGCTCAGAGCTTATGTTACCAGCAACTTGACCGATGACTCAACAGCCAATCATGATGATGTTCTCCAACTCAGTGATTAGCTGCTTTTGTGGCACATTGCAAGACTTTACAATGTTGAGTGAGTGTGTGTGACTATGTGGGGAAAAAAAACAAATGGGGAAATACATTCATTAAGCACAGAAATGATTTTTGTTTGCTCAGGCAGTCATTCTTTGCACAAGAGGAATTCTCTGAAAAATATTTTTCCATGTTCAGAAAGTTCCACTTCACACTCAAGAATGAGGCACAAATATAACACTATAGAGAACATCTGTGTGTGTGTGTATGAGATTGAGAGAAAGAGAGTGAGAGAGAGAGAGAGAGAGAGAGAGAGTCGATGATCTTGGAATGTCCTTTTCCATTGTGCCTGATGCTTTTGATGTTGGCAACATGCTGTGGTTCAGAATAATAGACAGATAAAGAAGGCCCAAAGCAGCCAGAGGGCACACACAGACTGGAGGATGAATTTTAAAAGCTAGACCAAGAGAGAAAGCAGCAGATAAGCAAAGCACTAACTGCTACCACATGTAAGGAATTTGTGTGTGTGATTGAAGACCAGGAAGATACTAGAAAGAGGTGACATATTAAGATCTTAACACTCTGATCAGTGTGACCATCCAGCCCTCATGTCGGCTAGACCCGCCCTCACATTCCTGGTTAATATGAGTCCACCTGTTCTAATGCTGATATAGCTCTCCAGAGAATAATTTGATTGGTACACACACTTCCAAAGAGGGATGGGGAAATTAAATTTCACACTGTTAATGAGTGAATACATAATCAAATGCAGACCTGTATTTACAAATGAGCTTCTGGGGTTTTAGCTGCTGACATTACCATCTGTGTTGGGCCTGTTTCTTCACAAAGCACCACAGGTATTCACTGACACTTGTTTATTAAAGGAATTTATCTCATATTTCTGTCATTAGCAGCTCATGTCAGATTTAAAGGAGTGCCTGACAATCAATAAAACCAGCAAAGTGGTCACAGTAACAAATGTAGCATACATACCATGCATGGCACTTTAGATGAGCATTTATTTTAGTGTTGTCCAGTGCAAAATGAAGTGGGACCTCTGAGCAGATGTAATCCAGCTGTGATGAGACTCATCTTGCCACATCTCTGTGGCTCTGCGTGACATGGGAGTTGGACATGGGGAAAGCACAGAGGTGTGGTAGCTGCAACATTTCCAGGATTTTCCTGTTTCAAGACATTCGTGTGTGCTGCACATGCTAACAGTGATGTAAGCACAGTCCTGTGTTAAATGATTAAAGCAGGGAAGAAATAAGAAGGAGGAACGAGATTGACATAATCTGATTGCATGATAACACTCTAAGCATCACATTCAAAATGAATGACTATACCATCTATCATTTTAAAAGTAATAGCGTTCTTACTTATGAGTTGAAACATTAGCCATGTCAGATGTTGTTTGAAAAATAGAGGCAGTTGTTGGAGTGTAAATCTTTAGATCACAGCCCACAGTGATGACAGTGAATCTTTTATGTGTACCAGTGAAATACTGACCAGGTCCCTGCTTGAGGTGGCAGCTGTGTGAGGAGTAAAGTGGTGAGAAATTTGCATTCAGGTGGGACTTTGACAGTAAATGAGATGACATTCAATTCAATTAATATAAGTTACTGACAGAGGACCAACAGACATAGATCTGTGTGGCACTACTCATCAATTGTAACTCCCTCACATAACCTAAAAACTACAAATGCTACAGTTGTATTTTGTCTTCATTTGAGTACAGTGGTTCACAAACTTATTCACATCAAATCAAGACCCTGGATCTTGATCTGATATGATCTTTGACTGAAAAAAACATATATTCTGTTCCCTTCATTGTTTTACTTATGTGTGGGATTAAAGCGAGGAGACCCACTGCTCTACAGACAGAGCCATGGCTATTGTATAGCTACAAGAATAACATTCCAGACTTATTCTAATGTTAATGTTAATAGCATTTTCAATGCACTAGCACTGCTACACTTCCTATTCATTTTCCTGTATTCGCTCATTTTTAGAAATACTATTTGATTATTTTCTCCTATTTACAACTCACATGTCCTCTGTTCATGTGCTTATATTGTATATTGTCCTGTAAATGGTTGCAATCTGAAGGGTTGGCGTGTCTTATGTCAAATATGACACAAAATCACCACTTCTTCTCACATTGTCTTCAAACAAAGCAAGTATGATGTAAAATGAAACACATCATGCAGACACATTCACAAAGAAAACTTGAGACTTGGCAAACAGAAAAGATTGATGGACATAAAGCTCCAGCTCGTCTGCTTTAGGTTTCAGAGGCTAGTCGCAGCCATGTTGCTGCTTCCTTCTGTCCAAGGCCAAACATCACTGTGCAATTCAACATTTCAGATGACCTTTACTGTATTTTGTCTGCTAAATTCTCGATGCGTGCGGCTGCCACAAAAGACCGTTATGCCATCATTAGTCAGCCGTGTCTGCATTATTCTGTCATTTTGTTTTTCATACTGACACTGCAGTCTCTCTTCCTTCCTCCCTTCTTCCTTCCTTCCTTCCTTCCTTCCTACGATGACACTGGTACTCTGGTTCCAGAAAACCCTGGAGGATGTTTAGCCTGGCTGTGGTTTCATCAGAGAACACCAACACACTCAAAGAGACAATGGAGGAGGTGGTAAACAGGAGGCTGAGAAAGAGAAGAAAAAGAAGGCCAGATGGGAAGGTACACAGGGCTGAGACAAAGGCCAACTGTTAGTAAATCCATTTGGGAAAGGACGAATAAATCAACGTGATGGGTGTGATTTACTGCAGCTTTAAAACTGATTTCATAAAGAGATGCTGAGAAATTGCACATGATTTCCCCATGTTTTATCTCTGTGTATGAGTGCCCATCCCCCTTTTTGTCCCTGCAGTGAGAGCAGGCAGGCTGGTGAAGTTGGGGGCAGGGTAACTCTCTCTCTCTCTCTCTCTCTTTCTGTCTCTGGAGGCGGCTGACAGCTGCTTGGGGAGGCCTGGGGCTGCTGCTCATGGTTGGGCTGAGCTGCTGCCACATCCTGGAAGATTCAGTGAAGAGCTCATGCACGCTCACAGCCAAACTGGAGCAACCTGAAATAAAGTGTGCCTTGACAAAGAAGTCCTAATGTTTACTCAGTCTCTCCACTTGTGTTAATATTTGAGGAATCCCTGCACAGCTGCATGGGGCAGGAGAACAACATGACACACAAACGCACAGTGTTTAAAGGTCCGTCATAACTGACGGCTGCTTCCTGTCATGGGCCCAAACCGTGATTACCCAGGGTTTGACCCTCAGACTGTCATGTAAATTATCAAGCAGCACTGCAGCCAAATCCCTGAGATATATATATATATCCTCCCTTCCAGGAATCGGTTAAGGCAAGTTTGGGAAAGGCTGCATATTTTGTAAGGGAAATTTAAAAGCTATACTGCAGCTATAGGAGGAACAGCTCAGTGCTGTGATATGCTTTACAGCACAGGCTTTAGTAATTCTTTTCACCTTGAAACAAAAAAAATAAAACAAAAACAAAGTTTAACTCAGAGGAAACGACCCATATATCAGATATTTATTCTACTAATGGCATTATAACGGCAGAGGGAGGGAGACAAGCTGCTATATGCTGAATGCAAATGAGAATGGAGTGATCACACCCCGAATGATTAACCTCGATCAATAAAACGACCCAATTTTAAAAGCCTGGTCAGCACGCTGGTGCTGTCAATACAGATGACAGGGATGAGAAATGACTGTGAGGCATCAAGGACAAAGGAGACAGCTCACTGACACTCTGGACGCACGCCAAGGCCCTGTTTCTGAAGCCACCGCACCATTTGCCCAGCAACTCCAGGGACAGGTGGAAGACGTCAGATAAACACAAACACATCAGGCTGGTTTCCATTTCCTTCGTGACAGTGAAGCTAAGGGATCCTCTGAGGCTCAAACCACATCCTCATTAGTTTGGTTTAGAAATAATTCAAGTTATTTGTTAGCGATGACTAAAATAAAAGGTATGAAAAGTGGTATGTTTTTACTGACACAAACCAACACCCAGTTTCAGACCTCCTGTTAAACTGATCTGTCTCACCACACCCTCCTGGGTAAACTCAAGTTCTAGCTAAATTCAACTGGCATCTGCATGGTGTTGCTCCTAACATCAGACCACTCAACATGTCTGATCCAGGGGCAGCAGGCATGTTGTCTGAACGATGTCCAGGTAGGTTTGCTTTCTTAGCCTTGATTTTTAAATGCTCTGCCTGTTCCTGGCGAGCATCCCCTCACACAGAGCTCAGACAGGCTGGGCTTCCTCCACACTTAATTGTGGCCACAGCTTGCACGGAGGCATATCATTAGCAGTAATTGCACACAGCATCCCACTGCCATGTGCCTCCTTTTTTTGTCCCAGATTTACGCTGCATTGATCCATGATGGACCAGTTCACCACTCCACATGCTGGATCGAGGGGATGGCGCGATGCAACTCCAGACCCCCATAAGCAAGCATGCATCGACATCCCTCAATAGGAGGAAAATCGGAGTCTGAATCTGAGACTGGGTTTGAAGGGAGGAGGGGGTGTGATTACTGTGAGGCACAGTGTTTGTTGTGAAAGCATGTTCATGTGTGCAGGTCTGTTTTCACATCAACAGTGGGAGAGTTGTTAGCTCTTGCTTGGTTGTGGGACTGGCTGTTACATGCTGATCCATGAACTGTAGATTTTCACATTCAAATTAGATTAGTGTGTTTCCACAAGAGGAGAACACACTGTGACTTAAATGTCCCATATTTCACACTTTTTTTTTCTTTTCCCATACTTCCTTCTGGAGCTTAGAAAGAAGAGGTTGCTTTGTGTCGGTCTCAAAGTTCATTGATTGGCTGACTCATTTGTGGCACATTGTGAGCACGGTGTGAGACAAACCACAGTTAAGGACTGCAGCCTACTACTCTGTGATGGGCTTTGATGAGAACAAACAGTACTAATCAATCTTCATTTGAATAATATGACACTGATGCATGAAATCCTGAGATAGAGCTTTTAGTATGTGCCTTGTTCTTTTTCTGGACAAAAGAAAACCCATGAACAAGATGGGAAAGAAGAAGACCTCCCTGCTTTTTCTTTTTTGAGTTGTTACCTGCACAATGATAAGAAAGCACATTTGATCTACTTTAGGCACCAATTAATAATGTAAACACTGAAATCTTTAATAATACACCATATTATAGACATGATTTAGCATTAGTCCTCTGCCTCATAACCAAATGAACCTGGTATTCTTACCAAGACATCTATAAATAAATTAACATTGAATCAAATTGGGAGTCACATTGAATCTATTGAAGTGGAAATGAATCAACTAGTGGCAGTACCCAGCTCTACTACTGTAGCTGTACTGTAGCTAGTGATCCTCTCTGGTAAAAGCAAATGATGGTGAGTCACATTCAGTCTAAAATGCTCCAGTATTAGAAATAAACTTTAGCCATTGTTCTTTCCACCCTTGGAAAGGCTACGAACAATGATACATTCACACGCTACGTCTCACGGCTTGTTAGTTTACTTTTAAAATATATATAATAAATCAATACAACCACACAGTGACTCATGGTTGTGACCTCACAAAGCGGCAGGAAGTCCTGATGGCTCATTTTAAGGCTCAGTTTCTGAATACAGGCTGAGCCTATTTCTCTTCTGCAGAATTAATCTAGAATCTGCAAATAAAGAACTCATCTTCACCAATTTGACAATACACACGTACAGTAAATCCACTGCTCACTCGCCACTGCAGCCTCTTGTTTCTATTCTGCTTACAAATCTGTTGGATGAAGAATTTGAATGGATGTGCATTCATGAATATCCAAATAGAAAAGAATACATTTTAAGACAAAATCTCTGCCTGGATGCAGATCCCCAAAAGCCCCAAACTGGAGGAGACATTCTCTCCTTAAACCTGATGTTGGCCCCACTTGAATCCACAGCGGTCACTGCTGATTTGCCTGCAGTTACATTGTTTCTCACTTTGTGTGCATAAATGTGTTTGTGTGTATGTGTGTGGCTCCTCAACTAGATTTAGAAAATGGGGTTGCCTGCCTAGTTAAATTCCTCCCTCCCCCTCCAGCCTAACCTGCACAGTGTGACGGATCGACACTAAGCAACAGCCATGGAGCCAAACACGGCCTCAGATGGGAAGGACCTGCCTGTGGGAAGAACAGACTTAAAACAAACTAGAAAAACCAACTCAGACGCCGCACCTGTTATAAATGTGAGGGCAGACGCAGATGGGTTTATCTAAACTATAAATCAGGGTTGTATTGCCCCTGGGCTCGCACTGACCTTTCATATGTGAATGTGAAACATGAAGACCAGACAACAATAGGAATGAATGTAAATGCCCTCTACAGCCACACACACGTTGTGACTTCACTGAGCTTCAGCACCTGT
Organism: Selene dorsalis; assembly: GCA_900303245.1. NCBI lineage: Eukaryota > Metazoa > Chordata > Actinopteri > Carangiformes > Carangidae > Selene > Selene dorsalis. The sequence continues at coordinate 17,664 of OMNW01032124.1, forward strand.
GATTTTCAATCATTTACTTCTTTTCTCTAAAACAGTGGAAGTCTGTGAGGTGCAGGGAGACAGATCAGTGATGGCTGCAGACCTTTAAAGAGCGAGAGGAAAATAATGGATCACCTTTTTGAATATGATTGAAAAGGTTGACTGTTTGAGAGGCAACTCAACATGATTTCACCTTGGAAAGTGAGACGTATTAATCAATAACCCTATTGAGCCCAAGGCATTTACTGTTTCTGAAAACATTAACATGTTTCTATTATTATAATTATCAGCTGTTACTGTACTGTGCAGCTGTAACTGTCCATGATACCTCACTGATTTGAGAGTATTAAACTTGAGCAGCAAAAACTATGGCAAATGTTTCATTGTCAGGTATGTATATAAGCTTAAATCTGATTTTTCAAGGACATAAGGCAGAAGGTGAACAGAGTCGGATAAAAGGCAGGTTAGTGATGCTTTCTTTATCAGAAAGTAGAGGCATGAGGCATGCTGGGTAACTGCATGCAGACCTGACTTGTGAACTGCCCTGTTAGAAGCAATGACCTACACTGCTCTCTATCTCTCCGTTTAATACCACACTCCCTTTTGCAGCCTATCCGTTCACTTGCTGCTATGGAGAGGCTTTGGCCCGGGCCAAGCAGAGCGGAGTTATGAAATGTCTGGCAGCAGACACAGTCAGGTCAGAGGTATGAAACGGGAGCAGGCGTGGGGGGAAGGGAGAGCTGCAGCTGAGACTCCATGGTAAAATGATCCGAGCAGGAGGAAGGGTCATCTCACCTTGACCAAACTCTCTGAGCGTGCAGCAGTTATGCAACAGACATGCTCGACCACTCCTATTTATGACATGGAGGCTACAAATTAGCACACATCACATGGCCGTGGCTGAGAAAGAGTGAAGAGGGAGGAAGATGAAGGGAGAGATGGGTGCTGCTAACTTGGCTGCATTAAACTCTAACTTCTACTTGAAGGTGACCAGTCATTGTGGAGGATTTAAGGCTACTACAGGCTTTGTAATGGCTCCTGTGTTGAGTGAGAGAACATACAGTCTGAAGCTGTTACTAAACCTGAGCAAGAGCAGCTAAACGTGACTTGAGAAATCACAGGGCCAAAGGCAGTGTGTACATGCAGGAGGCTGTGAGGCTTGGCTGCTTTTTCATTCCTGCCAGGTTAGATAAGAACACTGATAACACTGTCAGAGCCGGCCAGTAAAGCTACAGGTGGAGGCAGCTACCAATTCACCTGAGACTGGATTAAGACTGGGAAGAGGGAACAACAGTGTAGATAGTCCAGGTATAGGCACCTCTCAACTTATAAAGCATTTAAATTGCACAAAAACAGAGTTAAAACAACCAAACAAAAAGAAAGCCCCAGCTGAGTCGGGCTGGGGTAAATGAAGCTAGGTGCTGCAGCTGGATCCAAAGATGGGAAAATAACACATTTCCCAATTTGACAACCTCTTCCATAAACAAACCATGTCCGCCTCTCACAGAGAAATGGCTAAAGCTTATTGGTCAAGTAAATGGGATCTAGGATCTAAATGGGAGACTCCTGATAATATTTAGTACAAGACCACTCAAACAAATGTGTTTTAAACATGTTGGATGACAGATAGGGAATCTGAATTAAACGTTAAACTTAACAATTAAATGTAAAGCTGAGATACTGTGACTCAAAGCTCTTAAAACACTGGATTTTACATTTCCTATACTGTGTGTAACTAGTGTCTTTCATAATCCTCCTCTCTTCTGTAAAGTTAGGGTTATAAGCTTTTTATTGAGAAGCCCAAGACACAAGCTGAAGTCCTGAAGACATAACAGCACCAGAACCTCTCATTCAGAGCCTGTTAACAGTCACATCCTAAGTAAACTACACTTCAGTGTAAATCTGGTGAAATGCCTCAGAAAGAAGGACCATTGAAGGCTGAGCAACAACAGTACAGGTATTGCTTGTATATTTTATTTTATGTACAGTACATGTAAAAAAGAAAACAAAAAAATAGCCAATAACATTGACCGACATGGGCAACAGTAGACAGCCATGTTGCTCATACATGGGAAACTCCTGACGACCGGTTCCCCTCTCAGGCAAACGTAAATGTAGACTCTCCCGCTTGTCCTTGTGTAAGGCTGCCTGGAAACTAGCTGGCCTTGATATCCAATGGTCAAACCACAGATTATCAAAAATGGGAGGAGTGCATATCTCCATCTCCTGTGGTAAACACACTTCTCTCATTGACAATCGGTGGGAGCCCAGCTTTCTGAGCAAAAGGTTCCCAGACAGGCAGAAAGGAGACGAGCTGGTTGGCTGAGCGTGACTGTGTGCAATCTTCGGTTAGGTTTCTTTTTTAACAGTTTTTTTTTTTTTTTTTTTTAATACAGACGGGGCTCCGCTCGACAGCCATGGTCTCTTGCCTTCGCTGCCTCCCTCCCCCTATTCCAACAATGCTGCTTTCAACACAAAGGTCACTAAAGGTCAGCGTTGCAGTCTGCTTTTGCTGGATGTCTCAATATAACTGCAGGCTCCAAACTAGTAGAGAGCTTTTCCTCAGCACACTCAGCAGTTGAATTCACAGTATTCTTACAGCATGTTATTTGTTTTTCTCCGAAAGTCACTCATAAAGCTTTAACTGATAATGCATAGGGGGGCGTTGACACATTTGTTCACCCATGTTTCTCCAGTGGAAAAGTTTAAAAAAAATGGATTTCTATAGTGTATGTGTGTGTGGTGATTAAGCTGAGAGAGGAACACACCCAAGTCCAATGCGAGAATACAGTGTACACAACCGTCTGTGTCTGTTGTCCTCAAAAATCGTACAATAAAATAAAAAATAATGACATTTAAAAAAAAAAAAAAAAAAAAAAAAAAA
>OMNW01032141.1:0-36171 GCA_900303245.1 Selene dorsalis
CAGAATCTGACTTTAGCAACCCAATACACACACACACACACACACACACACACACACACACACACACACACACACACACACACACACACACAATGAATTTATGCATTTCTTTTGCCTTGACTCTGGATCTTTGTCAGTAACACGCAGATGAGAATATCACAAACAGAGAAGGATTAAAAAAATGTGTGTTGTTGTTATTTTAAACCACACACACAGATTCAGAGCAGGCAGCATTAGCCTCACTATCATCGTTCATTCTGGCTCAACGTTTCGCACAGTTCATCCTTTAAAAAACAGCGTGTGTTTTATAGAGGAATGACAGTCACTGCATTTCCTCACTGACTTAAACACCAGTTTACTGGATGTAATGTTTATCTGTGAGCCTGAGTGAATTCACCTACAGTAAGATTTAAAACTGCTGTAGAAAAGCTAATGTGTGTTTGTGTGTATATATTCTGCAGGAGCAGAGGAATGACGCTGGTCAAGGTCTGGATTTCCCCTCCACCCTACCCCCTCTTAGGAGAGCTAAGTCCCTGGACCGAAGGACCACTGAATCAGTCATGACGGTGAGCATCTGCTATGATTCTGTAAAATGGCTTGGTTAGGATCCAGGTTTGTCTCCAAGGCGTCTTAGGTGAAGTCACCTGGCCTGGACCACCCTCCCTACACACTCTCATTGAGTGATAGGTACACAGAGAGGGCTGTTACAGAGACTGAGACTGTTTTCACTCCTGCCCTTGCTTTTCTTTCAGGCAGGGCAACTTTTACTGTTACTGTTTTACTTTTCCTGCTGCAGTCAGGCAATGTGATCAATAAGTGGAATGTTCTCACATGGTTTTTGGTCCACTGATGCATCTCACCGCCATTTGCCCTGGTAGGCCCAATGGCCCTGAGGTGTGTGACTATGAGGGATGGTTGTTGTATCTGGATGGTATCAGTGGTCAAAATTGGTGATAAGAATCTTAATTATAAATCAAGCCATTTAAATTTTCTTTCATAATTATAACACATTAAAGGGTTTGCAGGTCATGTGTTTGATTAGAGCACATTTTTGTGGGTTGGTTTGCATAATGGATCGGGTGTGTGCAGGTATTAAATTTTAAAAAATGCCCCAACCAACATCTGATGAACAGATTCTCATATGCACTGAGGACCAGTGTGCAGAATATGTGGGTGAAAACCAGCTGAACCAGTCAAGAGGAAGAAATCCTACTTTCACTTTTGGCTGGGTAACATGGCCTAATAGAACAGCTTTCCACCATGTTCCCTTTTTTTCATAAGCGATGCAATGGGTAACAATCCGGCTGCTGTTACCTGCTTTTTAGTGTAGCGTCTTACGTGCATCTCGCAGTGAGACACATTTCTCCATGCTGGCTGCTGCCTCTCTTTGAAATCATTAAATTGAAATCAACTGGTTGAGTTGGTTTTGTTTGTTGTTTGCAGTCTGGTTTGTTGTTGCAAAACCAGGACAAGCTCCAGACAACTGGCAGGAGATAAACTCTTAATTTACGCTAGTCATGATGTTGTTGCTATTTTGACTCTCTAAGAGAGAAACAAAGGAGTAGGGTGTCTGAAGTATGTCAGTCCAAGGGAAGCGACAGCAGAGGAGAAGAGAAAATCTAGAGTTTAATTTTTTCAATCATCCTAAAACACAAATACAAACTAATTGATAAAATGAATATCTTGCTCAGCTTTACTTTTAACCATGATGGCCAAAACATTTCTTGTGCTAAACAGACACCAAAACTCCTGTTTATCTAAAATGAAATTTTATTGACAAAGAATCCAGTTTAGCCTCATATGAGATTTTCCTTAAAAATGTGTCCAGAAAATTAACCCTCTGTTGAACAGTTAATAAACTGCTGGTTTGAGCTCTACATCTCCCACCAGAGACGTAATGTGAACGCTAAACATGAGCTACAAACAAACCTTTGCACTTGTAGAGGAAACTGTGTTAAAGAAGGATCATGGGTAATTCAATCAGCAGCAAATCAGGTGTCAGTTCAGATTTGTTCAAATTGTTTTTGACATTAACTAACACACAAATTCCTTCTGAGTCTCAGTGTGTCTGTGGTCTCCAGACAGAGTGTCTCCTGTTCCTGCTAAGTTGTAGAATAGCGGGTCAGCAGCAGAGCCAAGTTCTCAGCCGAGTGGAAGGAGGTCTCTGTGCTGTTGTTTGGACCCAGTGGCTGAATCCTGTTAGATAACAGAGTTAGGAAAATTAAGCAGTGGATGTCTCTCAGCAGCCAGTTTGCATGACAGTTTCTGTGATCCATGGGAGTAAAATGTTCTGTTTAGTGATCAAACCTGTAGCTCTGACCTTTCAAATGACAGTGTGAGAACACCTGATGTCCCTGTGTGATTTCTATTGTAGTTAAATTCAGTTGTAAAACCAGTGTCCTGACGCATCTCTGGCCGTGTGTGATGCAAGGGTGTGGATGTTGTAGACCAAACCTCCGTGCTGCAGGGGGCTGTGCAGTCCCCTCCTCCTCCCCCAGTCTTCTCCAGGTTATACTCCTCGCTCTACTCCCCGTGTGCAGATGTTGACCACTGCGTGTATTTACTGCACCCACTCTGTTGCCATGTGTCATCATATTCCTGTTGGAGAAGAGAGAGATGTGCACGGGTGTGTGTTGGCGCGTGTGTGTCTGAGCGTGTCAGTCACAACTAACCACTGCTTTCTGAGGGCACAGTTCAAGTGTGTGTGTGTGTTGGTGTTTCCTGCATCTTCAGCTGGAGCAGCACAGAGCAACCTGGCAGAAGCTGCCCCTGGCCTGTGGTTCACTTGTTGAAATGTAGGTGATCCACTGACAGGGTCAACTTTTACCCTCAGCTGACTGAGTGAGCATGCAGGAATGCTTTTGAACAATTACAACATGATGTTGGTCTTGACTTTACTAGTGTTGCTTTCGTCAACAAAAATTATGACGAAATATCGTCGTCAACGAACCTTTATCACATGACGAAAACGAGACGAGACGAAACGTAAATGGTGGTCCTGTGACGATAACTATAATTAAATACATAATGCAATGTTGTTGACGAATAAAAACGAGACTAAATGTGGTTTACAAAAGAAAAACTCATTTTACAACAAACAACATTTTAGCAGAGTTTTTCTTTCACAAGACCACAGGACCACCATTTACGTTTCGTCTCGTCTCGTTTTCATCATGTGATAAAGGTTCGTTGACGACGATATTTCGTCATAATTTTCGTTGATGAAAGCAACACTAGACTTTACACCTCGTCACACAAATCACAGGATCCGTTTCTGGCTGCTGTTTTTTCTTTATGTTGCTATATGTGAAGGTAAGTCACAGTGGTGATCTACACAAACATAGTATTTGCAGTTGACTGTTGCTGTTGCATGTTGAATATTTTCACTCTTTCTTCACAGATGTTTTATTGGTATTTTGTCTCTGTTCTTTTTTTTTCAGCCTGATTTACTGAACTTTAAGAAAGGTTGGATGGTGAAGCTGGATGAGCAAGGACAGGTACGGCTCACTTCTATTCCTTTTAAAGCTTTGGGATATTTCATCCATCTCTGAATACTTTTTTGCCTTTCACACTATAGATATGGATGTGACAGGATGTTACCATCTCTTGGAAGGGGCTGCTTTTCAGAACTTGGTCTCTGAACTTTGTTTTGACTTTTTCTTTACTTTTTGTGTTGTAGTGGAAGAAATACTGGTTTGTGTTGACAGATCACAGTCTGAGATACTATAAGGATTCAATTGCAGAGGAGGTGAGTTAGTTGTTCTTTATTTCACAGCAGATTTTACTTTAACATTATATTTGGTAACACGTATTGTGATATTTAATCTGCCAAGTATTAAGATAATGAATTTTGGATAACCTTTGCTGTTTATCTCTTTGTTACCTAAGGCCTCTGACCTGGATGGTGAGATCGACCTTTCTACCTGTTACAGTGTGACTGAGTACCAGGCTCAACGAAACTATGGCTTCCAAATACATGTAAGAAGACTTATGTTTTTACAATTGAAATAAAAATAAGTGCAATAGCTGTAATATCTTAGAAGCCATCTCAGTGTAGTTTTAGCTCGCCTTCCCAGAGCTCCAGACTATTTTTTTTCCCACAACTGTCCTGAAAAACAATTAAGTGTCTCCAAGTCAATATAAACCACCACAAAATTAAACTGTTGTTTTTTGGGTGTGTCTTTAAAGGAGACATATTCTGCCCCTTTTCCACAAATTAAAATAGTTCCCAGGTGTCTTAAAGACTAGTCTGTGACATGCTGTGGTCAAAATACCCCAATGGTCAAACATCACAGCTCTTTTCATCCCTTCAAAATAGCCTTGTTAGGAATGGCCGGTTTCAGTGTCTGTCCCTTTAAATGAAAATGAACCACTGCTCACCCACCCGCCCCCTCTACTGGTACCGCTAAGCACAGGTAGGGTTGGTAATATGCAAATTTGAAAACTAATGACATTGTCTGACAACCGAGGGAACAGCTTGTAAAACCATATGGATTTCAACCGAGGGAGCAAATTACAATTTTTTTTGTCAGGTCTCACATTGTGTCACATTGGTGTCTCATTGGCCAATGAGAAGCTCATTCCAGACAGGAAGAGTCAGTAGCGGCAGACAGAACTGCATCATTTCATTATAAAAAAAATTCGGCCAACATGGATTTTCCAAAATATGGAACAAAGTCCCTTATCAGTTCGACAAGGGACACATCTTTTGGTTTCCAAATACTGGACGATTCCGTATTTTAACGGACGAGTGGCAACCCTAGTGCCAGCAGATACAATTATAGTCACTGCTGTCTAAATACAAGTAATGTTTAAGGTATGATCAATGTGTTCTTTGGTTAAAACATTCAGTCACAGGCAGATTTGTGAGTGAAAGTTAGCTTGCAAGAAATAAGCATGTTGTTAATTAAAAAGAAAGACATTTCTATTGATCCTTGGATGATCTCAGACTCAGGGTTTCGAGCTTCCCGGCTGCAAGGGAGCAGCTCATGCAGTGTCATTCTGGGTTTACATTAACCAGCATTTGTAAGGTTGCGCATCATGGACTGGTGTTATGCACTAGTGTGGCAATGAGTGACTGTAACTTAAGCAACAGCATGAGAGACATGTTGTAACCACTCAACTTGTCATTTAGCAATAGTTTATATTAAATACATGAAAAGATAAACATAAAACCCCTTTGATCCACCTTGTTGGGGACATTTTCTGTTCCCCCTGGAAATCCTTTCTGTTGCCACTGGGCAACGGGTGACTGTTGATCTTGAACCCTGGCCCTCTTCAGCTTCTCTCTCCTCTGATTGGCTGACTGTTTACCAAGCCAATAAAAATAGAGCGGTTTCATGTAAAAACACAGACAAATCAAATCTTATAAGGCTGGATGGTGGGGCCAGGTGGGCTGGGGTTTTGTACATAGCTGAGGGCATGCTTTGTCAGGACATTGCCACACAAGTCCTGATGCCTACTTTCCCAGTATTAGTATAGCTTTATAATCAAAAGGTAGATGTCAGTACTATATCGTGTAGTAATATGGTAGTTTTTGTTCTATTAGAACTGACTGGTATTTGATCATTTTGGTGTTTCTGTCATTTTTCCTGGTGGTTTAAAATGTTTAGACCCAGGAGGGAGTCCACACTCTGTCAGCCATGACGGCAGGTATACGCAGGAACTGGATCCAGGCTGTCATGAAGAACGTCAGACCCTCCACGGCCCCTGATGTGGCCAGGTTAGTACAACTACAACTACAGTCAGTGCTCTCATGTCTACCTTCGCCTGCTGGCATCCTCATCACTGTCCCAAGATTGCATCCATAAAAAAATTTAACATTTTGATCTGGGTGGCTCATAAAACTTGTTATAATAATATAATATAAGCTTTTATTGTACTTAATAGGGCTGTCACTTTTTATTCGATATTCAAAAAAAAAAGTTCATATTGGAGCGGTAATGACCTGCTCGAAATGTAGGCTGCAGTGCCTGCGTAAGAGCATCAGACCAGCTGAAGGAGTTTCCCTTGTGCTTTGGTGGAGAGACACCGGGTGCAACAGGTACCCACAACTCGCAAAGCTTGCTCTAAATACCTGTGTGTGCCAGGAACGCCTGTGGCTCTGAGCACGTGTTCTCCTCAGCAGTAATACTGTAAATATGACTATACTGTCAGCTCTATCTATCCATGGTCGGCTCCCTCGGGCGCCGCGGCTCAATCACGCCCATTCAATCATCACCAATCTTCATATTTGCACTGACACCATTCCCAGTCAACATTTAATCCACTTATACTGTGTGGAGTTTGAATACAGTGAGGGGACGGGATGAAAAACAGAGAAGAAGACGGAAATTCTTCTCTGTTTTTCGTATTTCTGTGGCAGCATTACAGCGCCACACACACTCCACACAGACCTGGCATATGTACTACAGCATTTCCAGTCATTTTCAGTGGATCCGTGTGTACGGGTGGCACCGTCTTTACAGAGATTTTTTTCAAAACGATCGTTTTGGGTGAAGCTCTGTCTTCATGTGGACGGGGCCTAAAAAGAGAGGCGCACTAGATCCCGATCAAGTTGATAGACTTGTGTTTCTGGCAAATAATATCTGAAATTAAGTCGGGCCGTTCAGCTTAACTATTGGTTCTATGTTTTTCCTCTCTACATTTTTAGTTGGGGGGGGGATATTCAAATTTATTTGAATGAATTACGGGTCATTTTAAATTAGTTCGAACCTAATTTCTCTAAAAAGTGACAGCCCTAGTACTTAACCATGTGAGTTAGCTGCTCTGTGTGTGGTGGAACATGGTGAAAGAGGAAACTGACGAGTAACAGCAGAGACTTATGCACCAAGTTCACTGATAAAAATATTTTGTTTTTAAATTTAAGAAATAAAAATGTTGGATCATAAATATTGGGGGGTTGTAACCCTGTGCTTAATGTTACTGTGCAATGAAATATGGGCAGTTCCCTCAGGCCAAGTCTGCAGAAACCGGCCTCAGTGAAAGTGTGCATGAAGGACTGACAATACCTGCTAGTGAGTCCTCGTAGACTAACTGGAAACACGCCTCAAATTCTGTCAGTCTATTAAAGGACATTGGGATTTGGACAGCAATGTGTATAGATTGGTGACATGGAATCAGCATGACTGAACATCACCTGTGGAGCACCACAAGGGTCAGAATTAGGCCCTTAACTAAGCTAATGTATATCAATGACAGGGGAGGGTGAAATTACTTTTACTTGCTGATAACACAAATTATTTTAATATAAGTTAAGCTTGGTCCATTTTTGATAAATTCTATGTGTTTAGCTCTCAAAGATCAACATACAACCAACCAGTTGCTTCCAGTGGACTCTTGAATAGGACCCTGTTACCTGGTTCCAATCAGCTAAAACTACTTCTCCTTTTCTCTGGCCTCTAGGTCCACTGAAGATCACACCTCATTTTCCTCTTTGGAAGTTCTGGCCCGGCCAGATCTCACCCAGGACTCACCCTCCTCTGAGGCCTCCTCTGTAGAGAGAGAATCTGCTTCAGGCGTCGTTAAGAGTCGGGCACGTGAGCGTAGACGAGAAGGTCGCTCCAAGACCTTCGACTGGGCGGAGTTCAGACCTATTGCTCAGGCTCTGGCTCAGCAGAGGGCGCAGGAGGCCGAGAGCCTCCAAGCAGACCTGGGTGAGCTGGAGCGGAGCCGGAGGAGGGAGGAGAGGCGGAAGAGGTATGAGTCAGTGACCAGCTCGTCGGCAGAGAATCCATCTGCCACAGAAGGCGGGAGGACGGACTATGAGAGCGGAGAGGGGGTCGGACACTTAGATTCATTAGTTCCTGCATCTCATGAGAGGCAGCAGAGGGTGGAGGAGGTTATCGAACAACACTGGCGACAGGTGGAGAAAACGCCCATACGCGATGAGAGGAGGGTGCCCCTGTCCTCCACAGGCCAGTCCAGAGAGACAGCAGAGCTGGAGCAGCTGCTGGAGAGCTACAAGCAAGGGGCACGTTTTTCCTTTCTATGACGTGGAAAATGTTTCCGATTCTCATTCAATCATCCATATTTCAACTTAAGAATAAAAGCTAAGCAACTCATTGTTTCAGCTACACACAGATAGCAATTTTCATTTTTATGTTTTGCCAGATTTCTTTTGATATGACATACACACAGGTGACTGATCATGTGATTTCCCACCATGAAAATTTAAATTAACTGGATTAAATTAGACACACTACAGTCCTCTGAATAATGACAAACTAATCACTGTCCCTGGTGCTCCTGCAGATCGAGGACCTGAAGTCACAGTTGGAGAGCTGTCACCACCAGCTCCTCGACTCCAGTAAGCACAAGCAGGAGCTGGAGCTCCAGCTGAGAACAGCTCTGGAGAGAGAGCAGGACATCCGGACAGGCTACATCTCGCCGGTGAGTTTCAATCTCTGTGTATTCAGTGTTTTAAAATGAAGAGTCTGGTGGTAGAATTTATGTTAAAATTTCAGCTATTTTGATTGAGAATAGTTTCCCCTTAATTTTGTAACATTCTTTGCATGTTGGTTTTTATTGTAAGAAAACATCAAACTGACATTGAAACACCAAAGTGACTTCAGTCATGTGTCTTGCATGAGTTCATTGCATGTGAAAAAACATTAAAATCTTATTACTAAATTGGCTTCTACTCATTGATCTCTTCTCTCTGTGTCATAGGTCTGTACAATACCTGAACTCATGCTAGCTTTTACTTGAGTATTAAGTATTTGTGGACCAAAGAACATGTTTATTGGTTGTTGTGACTTTAAAAGGATTGTTTTACTCTAAATTAAAAAGATAAATTAGTAATTGAGTTTTTTAACCCAGTCTCCTGGAATGATTAGACTAGATGTAAAAGGGAATAAATTCATTGAAAACATAAACTGAAAAATAAAAGACCATTTGAAACTAGAATTAAAAAAAGAAAAATCTTATTCTGATAGAAAAAAAAAAAATGTTTTTCTTTGCATTTGTTGCCTTTTTCATGAGGTCAATACAAAAAATAGACAACAGAAAAACAAAAAAATCCATTTGAAAGGAAAATATCCTGAAAAGCATGAAGTGCTTGTTTCTTTTAGTTCATGCCTTTCTCTTTAATGTTCACTGTTCGGGTCCACTGTCATCCCTTTGTTATGTTATTTATCATTTTCAGTTTAAAATATGAAAATGGCAAATGAAGAAGGAAAAGAGGAAAAAAAAGGTTTCATTTAAAGTCCATTTGCCATTCGATCATTCATTCTGTTAAAATTATTTATAACCTGATTCACCTCAGTAGTTCACTAGAGTAGTTCAATTTTCATATAATGATATTCTCCTGAATAGTTGCTGGATTACTTGTTGTAATGTTTGGCTCAAAATGAATGAATAACATCTTGGCTTCTATTCTACTTATTTGCATGGACGTCAGATTCTCATCTTTTATTAACTGCTATGAAGACCATCCAATTGTTATTCTGTTAACAGATACCGTGCATTGCTTTGTAACGGCATAAATCTGTGATTTTGGATGAATTTCTGCCTGTGAGTTGACGTATGGATGGTATTGCAAGAGTGAGGCTGAATGATAGATGTTCTCATTTGTTCATGGCTGCGTCAAAATTAGTATCGATGTTATTAGTAAGATGCAGTGTTTGCATTTTTGCATTGCGCTTTGTTTTGTAGACCTACAACATCTATAGAGAAAATTAGAAAATGTATTATGTAATATTGGACTTGAGCTGAACATGATTCGCTGTCTCAACTTAAATAATGACTTTAGTGTAACACTTGAGCCGGGACCAGAGAACCTGAAACGTGTGTGTAGGACCTGGTATATCTTCCATCCTTGAGTAAACCATTAAGCTGGAACTAATATTGCATTACTTACTCCATGAAGTAATTTTAACCATTTAATGTGCATGTACTATGATTCACTAACCAAGGCCATTAAATCTCTTTCCTCTGCTTCTAATCCACAAGATTAAATTTAAAGGAATTTTGTATTTTTATGGATTTACTGTTCATTTGCATAGTAAATGATAATGTGAGAATGCTAATTGTCATGTTTAATAGATTTAGAGGGAAGTGATTTGTAGTTAACGCTAAGAATTATTAGCAAGCTTTGTGTCTCCCCTGCTGTGTGTTAACCAACTGTCTGGTCCCCTTTTCCAAGCTGGCGCTCCCTTTGTGTCTGGAGGCTGATGTGATGCCCCAGATGAAGAAGCCTGAGCTGGTTAGTTCTCAAGCACAGAATTTAACAAGGAAGTACCAGGAGACCAAAGAGCTCCTAAAAGTGCAAGAGCTGAAAAAGCGCAATATGCAGGCACAGCTTGGCCTCTCGCTTTCTCACCTCCCTGACAAGGAACCTTACTTTTCTGAACCCCCAAAACCATCTGTTCTGGAAGATCCTCCCCCAGAACCTGAGCAAAAAACTATTAGTGTCCTGCTTCAGGACAGACCAGAAGCAATTCAAGAACTAGAAGGCCTGATAAGTGGTGAACCCATCACACTAATGCAGCTGGGGAAAGTGTTGAAATCCCATAGTTGTAATCGAGAGACACCAGAACAGTATCAGCTTCAGAAGGTCCTGGAGACCTGGAGGTACCAGCAGGAGATAGAAAATGAAACAATAAAAAAGAGTTTAGCTAGGGCAGGAGAAAGCATCCGTGAATACGAAGCCCGTCTTTTAACCATGGAGGATTTGGTGGGGAAGGTTCAGAGGCAGATTCTAAGAAGGCCCATCAGCCCCGTCTCTGTTGAAAACCACCCGGATACAACTGAGAAGACAGTTGGAATGCTCTCGCAGCGGGTCGAACTCTTAACAAATGAAAATGGGGCTTTGAAGCAACGATGTCAGGAGATAGTGAACCAGCTGACCGAGGCTGACAGAGAAATAGATAGACTGAAAGCTGAGCTGATCAACCAACAGGGCAGCCAACAGCATCATCTGATCATGGAGGAGCTGAAACGACTCAAGGCCGAACTGGCTGACAACCAAGCTAATGCCATCGACCGGGAGTATTATGAGAGGGAGCTGAACGAGAAATCCTTGAGGCTCCATGAAGCTCTGGTCACACTAGAAGAACTTGGCAGCACCCTGAAGGAGACTGAAAAAAAGCTGCAGTTGAAAGAGGCCACGTTGAAAGGTCTTGGCTTCCAGACAGATTATGAGGATGTGGAAATGCACCCAGAGAAAGCGCTAGTGGAAGCCTTGCAAGCTAACTTCTCTGAGATGGAGGCAAAGCTGCAGTTGACAGAGCAGTGCTATGCTGCATTGGAAGCCAGGAACAGTGAACTAATCACATTAAACCAGGAGTCTGAGAAAGTTAGTAGAGAGAAGCTGGCAGAGGCAGAAAATGAAATAAGAAGGCTACAAGAAAAGTTAGGTAGATCTGAGACTGATAGTAAGTTTATGGAAGCAGGAGAAGAGCAGGTTGACGATAAAGGACGTATGAAGAAAGTAGTAGAAGAGATTGAGAAGAAGACTGAGGCGATTAATCAGGTTTTAGGGATGTTAGCAAAGGTAGACTTTAACATAGAGAGAATGCGCAGTGATTTAAAAAGCACTTTATTTAGTCCTTTGAAAGAACAGCCACTCTGTGTGAGTCAAAGTGACATGAGGTTGGTGGTTGAGGGAGAGTTTTGGTGCCAGCTGCTGGGCTCCCTGGAAATAAACCCAGAGGAAACCAGACACAACAGGGGGAGACATGTGGTAGAGCAGATGATGGCGCAGAAACGCTTGATGATCTTGATTGGAAGCATTTGTCCAGAAGCAAAGGTTGGGAGTGAGGTATTGCTAGAGCCAGATCTTACATCCATGTACAGTTGGTTTAACAATGAAACACATGCTCTAATTGTCAAAGAGCTAACAGAGACCTTGGAGGCTAAGTCAAATGGTTTGAAAGAGACTGCATCCAGATTAATGCTGGATGAAGATAAAGAGCTTCTGTCTTTAGCTCTAGCAAGCTTTGAGTCTGGTAGTGAGCAGAAAGAGGCCCCAGACTATCTGGTTGAAGCTCTGACAGAGGCATACATGTTGTATATGAACATCAGGATGAGGGAGCAGCATGAGAAAGAGCTGAAGCAAAAGCAGATGGAAATTGAGATTTGTAACTTGGACTGTCCAAATTGCCCTAAATTAAGAGAAGTTGTCAGAGACCTCCAGTCTGAACTAGGCAAGACTCAGCTATGTGAGGCATCTATGGACACAAGTGTAGGGCCACAAGCTTTGATCCAGGTTGAAGGAGAGACCACCAACTCACTGGATAAAACCACTGAGCTCCATGACATGACAGTCAGACATAGGAAGGAGCTTCAAGAGGTCAAAGACCACTACGAACAGGAAATTCAAAAGATGAGTCAGGAAATGGCTAAAGCTAGCGAGATATTGCGTCTCCGTTCAGAAGAGAATGTAAAAGAGATCGACTCATTGACAAATTCCATGGAGGACCTCAAGAAGAAGCACGAGATAGAGAGGACAAACCTCATGGAGAGGTTTGACCGGGAAATGGAAGAGCTGAGGAGCATGATGAGTCTCACCAACCCTGACAGGACCTTCACCGATGAGGATAAACCTTTGCATCAGCCTTCAGACCAAACGTCAACCCTGAAGGAACGTATACAAGAGCTGGTGACGCAAGTGTCAGTAATGACCGAAGAGATGAGGCGGCGCGAAGAGCAGGGTGACGTTACGACTCAGCGGCTGAAATACGAGAAAGACCTGGAGAACCTGAAGGTGGAAGCGTTCTGTGATGCCTTGTGTACCTTTGTGGCATTCGCAGATCCCTTTTCCTCCCCCAACTCTAACTCCCCCCTCCTAACCCTAACTCCACCCAAATCTCGCTCTTTTTTCTGTAAAACCTTGTTTCCTGTGTTGCATGAAAATTAACCTTCTGTAGGTTCATGTGATCTTTGATGCTGCTGTAGTTGTGTACTGAGGAACCCATTTTATGAAGCTTCTTCCCCATCATTTCTCAAACAGTGACTGTTAGATGATTTTATGTATGCAAACAATGCAACAGAACCTGATAGATCCCTCCACACCCTCACATCATATTAGCCCTCTCTGCTGTGAAATGAGTTCCTCTGTTGGTAGTTTACAGTGCTTATTAACCTAATCTTCAACTCATCTAAAACTCAGCTTAGTGTTGAGGGCTACCTTTGTTATCATTTTGTTGTCTCTTTAGGTTTAGAATCCAAATCACCAGTCATATTAACAGAAATAGGCCATATCTTCTTCTCTCTGGCAGTTTCTACTAACAGTTTACATTTAATTTCTACTACTCTGAATAACAGCTATTGACATTTCAGTTTTCTGATGAGACGATTCTTAACTCATAGTCCACTTAATAATTTTCATCACTCAACTGCATCTCATGGTCACTCACAGCAAACAAAGTTTAAACCATGATAGTCTTTGGAAATGCAGATAGTTCAGGTTTTATTTGCAATAGAGGGAATTCTTAAGCATTCAACTTAAAATTCCCAAGTAAAACTGTTCAGTGTTTTTCTGTGACTACAAATCAAACCTTAAAGTGGCTATGCGCCCACTTTGTGGAACACTTCATTTTGGCTGCTGCCCGTCCCTGCTTTCCTCTGATTGGCTTGCTCAGTGAAAGCCCACCAGTGCTTGTTTACCTTGCGTTGTTAAATACATACTGGTTGGCTTTACAAACATGGCCAGCTACGAGTTGCGTTGGTACGTGTTGGACCCTGAGTCTGACCTGCAGTTTTCATCTTCAGGAAAACAGTTGCGATTTCCCGTATAGATGCTGGTTGGGGGCGGGCGTTGTGCATGTTTTGGGCAGATCCCTTGCAGTTTGGGCATCTGTCCTAATTGGACGATAAAACCTGACATGAGGTTTTGAGCAAATCTCGCAGCGATCTCGTTACCAAGCGTTCAGAAAGACTGGAAACCATGTGAAATCTCATTGGTGGCTTACGGCAGGACCCTTATAGCTCATGTTGTGCAACTTTGCAGAGGTTCAGCATGGACATATGACTTAACATTGTAAGGACGTTCTAAAATATGGAACAGAATAATTTGTCTCCTTTAACTATGTGCATGATTTGGCACAACAAAGAGTATGTTGGGAAATGTTTTCTTGTTGAGAACTGATCCTCTAAGATGTGGTCGTGTTGAACTTGAGTTCCTTCTATTGTGTTACCCACTTCTATTTATATTTATAAGAGAGGCTGCAGTTATTCTTTGTCTTCCTTCTTCAGAACTGACCTGACGGGGCAAATATTACTGAAATAATAGGAAGTATTTTTCAACTATTTTCAACACATTTGGTGTTCTGGTTAGCATTTACTGTGAATGTAGGACTGAGTTACAATACAAAGTCTGTTGATGAGGGAATGTGCCTGAGTACAAGCATGTGATTTTTAACAGTCTCTGCTGGACAAGAATGGAGATACAGATATGCTCTTTGAGACAATGACAGAGAGAACTAAATATTCAAAACTGATTAAGCCTTTCTCATGACTGACTACCTCATTGTCTGTCCGTTCTTTGTGTTTTGGTTTTTTTTGTAGCCTGGAGCCGCACAGTTAAATATATTGTATAAAGATTGGTTAATGATGAAAAGTTGGTCGTGAATCTGATTGTTCTTTGTGTATTCTTAAATTAATTCTGAAATTAGTATATCATCATCTGAACTGTTGTTGAGAAATTCGGTTTCAGGCTGGCTCTTGTTTAAGAATGATAATTTAGTTAAGTAATGCAGCATGTTAATGTTGCTCTTTATTAATTTCCTCTTACAAAGAACAGAAAGTGCCAGTAAGAAGTAGCCTACTGTTACAATAGAAGTACCAATAAAATCTTAAAGATCAATAAATGTGTCCTGTTTCCAAATCCAATAGGAATCGTGTTAAATAATATGATAATGATAACAGCCCGCAGACAGTTGTTGTACACAGGATACACTCATCATTCATATTGAGCTTTTCATGGGATTTTTTTTTGCACATTTTTAAAATGTTCTTTCAATTTGAATTTAAGTTTGATGGGTTATGAAGTTGAGACCAGATTTTGAAGATTACCAATAATCACTTTGATCACTCAAACCTTGATGAGCCCGGCACTTGAGTAATTAGACGCAGTACTTCACTTGAAGTCTATTCAATCACAGAGTCAGTTTGGTCTAATGAAACGTGTGTATTGTGTGTGTTTTGAAAGGTGAGATTTCCTGGGGGAGTGTTGAACACTTAACACAAACACACACACCATTTAACCCAGATCAGTCCATTTCTCCATGATTATATTATTATGTTATCAGGACTTTAATCTCCTCTGGCAGTGACTTCAGCGTCCAGTCTTCTTGCGTCTGACGCCACAGGTTTACACACCTGGGTCCAGGGAGTTTGTGCCATTCTTCTCTGCAGATCCTTTCAGACTATGTCAGGTTGGAGATGGACCATTAATTGACACATTGGGAAGGTCTTCAGATCTTTTCAGTTGTTGGAATGAGTTCAGCCCAGGACTTTGATACTCAAGGGGATTCAGAGTTGTCCTTAAGCCAGTCGTGTGTTGTCTTCACACTGTGGCCATTGTCCTGTTGTACAATGAACTTTGTCTCAAAGAGTCTTTGGCTAAGATCTGAACCAGCTTTCTTTATATCTCTGCACTCTGTACACCATGCTTCCACCACACTTCACAGCTGAGATGGTGTTGAGAAGGTGAATAGTGGAGCCACATGTGTGTTGTAAAACGATGTGATGTCAAGCAAACTGGACCTGAACCAGGCGTCCGGTCAGATCGTTGTCACAGTTACAGGCCCCCCTTGACCCTGGGTGGGGGGAGTATCGCCCTCCCAGCCCCGCCTGAAGCTCTGCCCCTGGGCTTCATCTGTTCACTGACATAAAGGAACAATCAGTGGAGGTTTAACTCTGAGTGTCATAGTTAAGTCTCTTAATATTCATGCCATTGTGATATTTCACTATTTACTTATTAATACATTGCTCAAATTTTATATTTGTAAAATCCACTTCTCGGTTTTTCATTTTGGAGAATCAACCATAGATTGATCACATCAAAATGTATATTTATATTTAATAAAAGAAAATCTCCATCATAGCATGGAAACACTCAGAGGTCTAAAGACTTTCTGCACTCTGTAATAAACAAAAAAGCAGCTCAACATACTTGTGTATAAATCTGCTGCCTGTCTGATGTCAGAGCAGGAAGTTTACATTTGCACAGTAGGGGTTGAGTGTGGGGGCTGTTCACCCTCTCAGGGGGTTTTGTCCCTTTGAACACATTTCCCCTGTTTGGCCAGAGGGATGGCGAGTACCAGCCGTCAGCCTAGTCCTCAGATTAGTGGCAGTGAATAGAGGGCGGAAGCAGGTCTATGTTCTGGGTTGGGCCATTGAAATCCCCTCTTGTGGAAACTTGGAGTGTATTTGTAAATACAGTGGAGTGTGAGTGTTTCTGCTCCCTCTCTAACTCCACAGTTAACGAACCCTGAGGGGCTGAAACCATGGCAGTATGACATGACAGCATCTGTAATGTCCAGCAGATCTGTGCTGTCTGAGTCAGAGTAATGCAGCATTAAGATCAGAACTGAGCTGCAGAGCAACACCAACTCAGCTGGAATAAGTAGGTTGTTGGTCTGGTTAAACACCAGGATGTTGTGACGTGATAGCAAATGGCAGCCTATACTTTCTTTCACCCTGCTCTCTCATTGTCTCTGCATTCCTTCAGTGAACTGTGTATCCTGTCCTTTAAGCAGTTTGTACTCACTGAAGCTCTACTTGCTCATGGCTAACAGGCTGTAGCATGCTAGATATTGCTGGAAATAAATGTATGATCTGTACTGGCTTGCACTTAAAAGGCCTGGGTGGGTTTCCCTGTTCTGCTCATTTGGCCAGGGGGGGGGGCTTCTGGACTGAGTCCAGATCGGCCAAACTTACAGTGGTCCCATGTTCTCCTGTGTCTCAGGCCACCTGTGAGAGGGGTTTTGCTGCCATGGAGGAGTCACATCAGAAGGTCATAGATGAGCTGCAGAGGAAGCACCAAAGAGAGCTGGAGAACCTGCAGGAGGAGAAAGAGAGGCTGTTGGCTGAGGAGACAGCAGCCACCATTGCTGGTAACGCCATCGTCCACCATGAATCACACTGTTCGATTTTTAGAGAAACCACATAGTGTGTTGTGCTTATCTAAAGCTCTTTGTCTTTGTTGTCACAGCAATCGAGGCGATGAAGAATGCACACCGCACAGAGCTGGAGAAGGAGCTGGACAAGGCTCGAAAGGCAAACAGCAACGCAGAGAACGCAGACATGGAGGAGATCCACCGACAGCATGAGTACGTTTTCTCCACCTCCTCATGTGGAGAAAACATGGAGGCTTTTAAGACCAGTTCTGGCTATGAATTCTAGCTCACGTCTACCTCTGAATTGACAAAAAACAAGTACTCCTTTTAACCATTATAAAAACTTTTCAAAATGACAGACAACACAGTGTCAGTTGACAGGGAACAACAGTGAGAGTAACGTGTTTGTGAGCAAACACAGAGGACAGAGACTGTTCACGGACAAAAGAAGAGACAGGATTTATTTCCAGGTGTCATTCTGAGATTATGTCAGCTAGTGCTGTGCGTTATGGACCAAAGTTTATATCCTGACAGGTTTTTCCTGCATAGAGAATTTGGTGGTGGCCACCAGCGCTGAACTCCTACCAGCTCACGAGTCAGTGTTATTTTTGAATTTTTCCTCCGGCTTTTTGTGCATTTATTTTGAAAGGACAGCTTGAGAGAGACAGGGAGAAGTGAGAGGGAGAGTGGGACACGTAATGAAACTCAGCACCCCTGAAAATTTAGTCTAAAATTTTTGTTCATCTTTGACAAGCTTAAAAAATGTCCAAAACATAGTCCGTAGTTTGTGGTTTAAAATTAATATTTTAAGAATGAAAATGAAAACACACCGGCCTCGCAAATGGTATCATTCTCTTTTCACTTGCTACTTCTCCCCTGTACGTGCACTGCTCTGCAGCTCGTCGTCCAGCGCGATACACATGCACACACACAGTGAGTATCTGTTTAGTTGTGGTGCTGTGAATCCAGTGAGTTGCTCCAAACATGTGTCTCACACTTCTTTTCTTTTACCCCTCATTACATCATTACCAACGCTTCATAATTACTCCTTATTTTGCTGCAGCAAACCACAGATTACTTTTCATATTGTTAGGACGTTTTTCCATGAATGTTGCATTGTCAACCAGAGACTGTTGCTGTTTGGTATAAGCAACATATTAAAGCCAATGTGTCATCACATACCAGTTCACTAACTAGAAGCCAGAGATGAGGTGTGTGAAAGATGATAACTTCTAGCGCTACTCTCTCGCTCTATGTGTGTGTGCATGTGTGTGTGCGTTGCCTGCCAGTGACCAATGAACATAAGACAATTCTATAAAAGAAAAAAGCCAGGGTCAGGTGAGAGACTAGGGACAGTCCATAATGAACTCTGTCTTGTTTTTTTCTTCAAGCTAAAGTAACAGGTAAAAAAGGCTGGGTGTGGTGGTGGGGCTATGACCCTAGAATCACATCTGGTCCCACATCCTTGAGTTTAACACTGCTGACTTGTATCACTGTAACAAACGTCCTGCAACCTGTAGTAACGTTCGTGTAGCAACAGAGCTAACCCAGTACCCCACATGTTAAAATGACCATATAAACAATAGAGGGTTAGATCCTATGGTAGACATTTTTATATGGCACTCCTATATATATCATATTATTGCACAGCACTAATGTCAGGTTTCAGAAAGGTTTGCTGCTCTGTCTTCATATCAGTTGAGCTGACCAGCTCTCTGACTGGTGTGGAGTAGGTGTGGATAGGAGGAGGTGCTGCTGCTGTAGAACAATAACAACTCACTGAGTGTTTGTCAAGAGCTGGAGCAGATTATCACAGATGGAGCATGTACTTTATGCCTCTGTGCCAGCAACAGTCAAAGGGGTTCAAAGGTCACAATGACAGATGAGAAAAAGCAGTTTGGCCTTGTGAACACAATGTCTCTGTAACACTGCAAGGGAGGTTTGTCAAACTGGTAAAAGTGTTCACCAGTGTTCAGGACAAACTGATCAGATGTTCTTGGTACAAAGTCAAAGATGAGGATTCTAGTGACCTCATGAAACAGTGTTTCATCACTTCATTAAGCAAGTGGTTCATTCTTTATGTGACTCTGGACAAACAATGAAACTGAAACCTGAAACTAGTGGTGGAGTGGAGGAGGCAGGACGGGGTTGTAATTGATTCTGCTGACTGAAGCTTTAAATTCCTCTGATAAAGTGTTGCTCAAGTTGTGTCAGTGTGAGTCATGACCTGCTGGGACGTGTGTTACTGATGCAACAGTTCATGTGGTGACACCTGTGCAGGCGTTGACAGTAAATCAAACGGAGCATCATCAGTGCTGCTCCTGCTCTCCGTCTCTGAATAAATGAGCGTGGTGGTGTGATGTGCTGCAGGGAGGAGCTGTGTTCGTTCCAGCGGGAGATCGAGGTGCTGTCGGAGCAGTATTCCCAGAAGTGCCTGGAGAACGCCCACCTGGCCCAGGCGCTGGAGGCCGAGAGGCAGGCCCTCAGGCAGTGTCAGAGAGAGAACCAGGAGCTCAACGCACACAACCAGGTGCACACACACACACACTCAGGACGCTTTCTGGTGTACACAACACACCTGTGTGCAATAATTTGACCAGGAACGCCATTTTAACTGTTGTATGAAAACTTAACTGGTCCATTCCAAATCTCCTCTTCTCTGCAGGAGCTGAACAACCGTCTGGCAGCAGAGATCACCAAGATGCGTTCAATGACATCTGAGGATGGAGTGGGAGACACCAACGCAACAATACAGGGGAAGGAGCTCTATGAATTAGAGGTGAATCATTTAGGTTACTACTAAACCACTAAAGTGTAACCATGTGAATCTTGAGTCTTTCAATAATGCTTTGGCACAAACATCCAGTGGACTTGAGGAGAAAATGATTAGATAAGGGGTCAAAGGTCATCGTGACCTCACAAGACATTTTTCAGTCAATACACAATGACAAATTGTTTCTCTTTATTTGACAGCTGGGGGGGGTGATTGCTTCATCTGCAAAGTGATAAAAAAAAGAAGACCAATGCAAAGAATGAGTTCAGATGTGAGAACATGTCTGTGGTGTACAGCCTGAGAATATTGTTGAAATAAATGACGGACAGTGACGAGAAGTGGTACTGTCCTCGTCACTGAATCTAAACCAAGACAAATACTCCTCTCCTGAGGAGAGTAAAACAATGTGAAATACTTCTACTTCAACATGATGGGATTGATAAGGAAAGGACAGCCTCAGTCAGACAGTTCCATCCGGCTCAGCAGGAGGAGACGAGAGAAACTCAGGCTTTCTTCAAGTAAACTTGCCAGCAAGCACTATGTTACCATAGTAACTGACTTAAAGTTTCAGTTAGCTCTCTTTCTGGAAAGGAAATCCCAGAGTTTCTCTCATCTCAGGGTGAACACACTCAGAGACACACTGGACCTGCTTTCTGGAACAGGCCCCATGTGTGTGGTGAAGGACGCTGACTGCTTTTTACTCACCAAGGATGTGATGACAGCCACAGCCACAACTGTAGTTTTCACTTCAACCACAAGGCAGTAATTCTTTTTTCTTCCTGTTTTCCAGGTGATGCTGAGAGTGAAGGAGTCTGAAGTCCAGTACCTGAAGCAGGAAATCAACTCCCTGAAGGACGAGCTCCAAGCTGCCCAAAGAGTATGTGTTTTCACACTCCTTCACCCGTCCTGTTATTTATTCCCACCATATCAGCGCCCTTCATCTGAACCCCCTTAAATATTTGTTTCAGGACAAGAAATATGCAACAGATAAGTACAAGGACATCTACACAGAGCTGAGCATTGTGAAGGCCAAAGCAGAGCGGGACCTGGGCCGGCTCAGAGACCAGCTGCAGCTAGCCCACGAGGCGCTGGGGGAGCCGTCACTGGAGGAGGTGGAGCGAGGAGGATACGGTACCGACACACTCAGCCTCTCTCACACATCAGATGCAGCCAAACGCTCTGAAGTTTCAGTCAGAAGAGTTTAATGAGAGCAGCAGCGTTCTGTTTCAGAGATCAGCTCTCAGAAGCTCCCTAACACCACTTATCACTTACAACTGAATCATTTTCCTTTGCAGACATCATGAAGTCCAAAAGTAACCCTGATATCCTCAAGATGGCAGCTGCCGCAGCCAAACGCTCAGAACGCACCATGAGGTCAAAGGTCAGTCCACTGTTCGGTGTAAAGTCTGACCCTCATCCCGCTGTGGTCCTCATCAGAATCTGTCATGGAGCTGTGTGCCCATTGTGACCTGCTGCCACCTACTGGTCACCTGCAGAGTTGCATGCAGCGTTGCATGCTCACTTTTGTGTCATCTTTGGCCCTGTTTCCACCGGGTTGCGTGTTATCTGTCCATCCTGTGACTCCATCAGCTCTACGGTGTTGTGATGAAAGTCAAACCACAGTGGACTAACACACATATACTGGTGTGTTTCCCCTTTTGTCCTCAGTCTGTGAGTCGAGTCCTGCCCTGGGACAGTTAGGGCTGCTGAGGACGTGTAGGCCTTCCCCCTCTTCTTTTAGGTAACCAGACCAGAGGGTTTCAACACATCCTCCTGTCATTCATCCACATCCACCTGTCGCCCAACCTCTAAAGCTCTCAACACATCAGAGTCACTTCTGCACAGAATTACAGGGCATTCCCAAGGGGTTAATGTTGTCACATTACATGACACTAACAGAGCTAGGTGGCTAATGCTAAAGCACATTAATGATTCACACATTACACAAGGGGACCAGACCAGTGATGCTCAGTTTCTTTCTTGTTCACCAAAATAAAGTGTCACAAAGTCAAACAGAAGGTATGAGCTCAGTGTAGTGAGGTGTTGCAGCTGATGATGATGATGAGAAGAGTTAAGTGTCTTAATCAGCAGACAGTGACAGAGTAAAGGAGACACAGGACGACACTGTCTCATACACGGGTCACAGGGGTTGCAAATAATAATGAGGATGAGGATGATGTGAGTAATTTGTTGTGACTTTGACCTCGCCTCATCTGGAGCGACATGTTAGAGAGCACGCTCCATCACTATCATCACGTATGGTTTTGATCCTGCAGAGACTTGACGCAGTGAAGCTCGTTCTGGAACACAAACCAGTGTCTCCTTCAACCTGTGGTCGTGTGTAGTTTTGGTAGCCGTAGTGATGCTGCAGCAGTCTGTTCAACAGTCTGTAGAGGATGAACATGATCTGTGTGGCGAGGTTTTAGGTTTGCTGGCTAAACCCAGTCCTCAGTTACAGGTACAAGCATCGAACAAAATTTTAAAACAACAGCAACTGACCCAGTTCGCGCCTGCTATTAGGCTGCATCTCAGCTGAACACTGGTGATCAGATAGCAGCAGTTGCTGTCTGTCTATGTGGTCTGAGTGATCAGATCTCAGGTTATATCCACACTAATACATCACCATCCAGGCTGACCTTTATAACTTCCACTGGCAGTCAGAGATGATGAGAGCCAATCAGGGAGCGGCCATGAGCATCTACATCATCATTTTCAAAGGTCTCAGGTTTTGAGTTTCAGAGTTGTCATAATAACAGACTAACACTGTTTCTGAAAGTCTGTCAAGTTTTAAAAAATGGAAATGTAGCCCCAGATGTGTCTTCAATGCATCGTGGGTGTGCTCACCCCTGAAATTAAAGCTGTCCACTTGTGATCAGATCACCTGAGGCAGATTTTAAGAACAGATTTCAGCAGAACCCTTACTGGTGCCTCCACTTACTGCAGAACACAGCCATGTAAGTATTCATCATGTAAACAAGCTAAAATCTAAAATCTGGGCTTATATGGACACGCCCACATCATTATCATGCAAGACAAATGGGAAATAAGGAAATTAAATAGATGGATGAATAAAATAGGGTCTGTTGTTGATCTTCTATGTCTCTGAGGTTGTCTAATACCTCACTGCTGTCGGTGAGTTGTGGGCAGCAGCACACTGGGGACTGTCAGCTGACATGTGGTATGGGTTTCACTGGGTGACAACAGATTTACACAGAGGAGAGATATATCTGTCCTGACTAGACATGGGAGGGTATGATAACCCATCTCATTTAATGCTATTCTGTTTATTCTGTTATTTCAGTATGGAAGCACAAAGGAGAAAGACTGTGTGTCCACTCCTGTATTTACATGCACACACACACACAAATATGGAGTTCTTCATTTACATTGTTTACAGCAACTATAACTACTATAATAACTTGAAACCCATAACCAGCCCATGCCTGTTACTGAACATGTGTTTTAGGTCATGTCCAGCAGCACTAACATCTGCTCTCTCTCTCTCACCCTTCCAGAGTCTGAAGGAGGGGCTGACACCTGAGCAGAGACTCCACCTGTTTGAGAACAAAGACACGAAGGAGTTCTGACACTGACGCTGTGACCTCCTGTCTCGCTGCATGTGTACAAGTCCACTATATTTTAGCTCAGTAGTGACTTATTTAGTAACAGTAGACACTGGTCACAAACACAGATCATATATTATTACAAACATGGTATGAAGTTTGAATTTCATGTCTAGACTTTGCATTCCATGCACTTCAGTTAACTGTGACTTTTTTTGTATTGTTGATGTTTTGCTGCCACGTCTCACTGTAAATACTTTACGTTTTTAATCTGCCACGAACACTAAACTCTGACTGTGTAAGCTACTGTGTCACTCTATAGACTGTTGCAAGCCAAAGGCATGAATGTGATGTTTAGCGGCTAAACTAGAGCTACACACTGAGCAGTGACTGATGCTCACAGCTCGTCAAACCAACCATGTTGCTTCACGTTCTCTCTTCTCTGATCATTTCCACATATTAAAAAAAATCAAACGAGGGACAGCCGAGTGAACATGGATGGATTCATTCAACATATATGACTGTTTCTCACTGGAGCCGCTGATCCAGCTGTGCAGGAGCTAATGGAGTTGGTTCATGTCTATAGTGTTTTTCAGTGATAGTCCTCCTCCCTTTGTATTTATTTAAATGGTTGGGATTTTTCTTTCACATTCCCATTACTCTGTACTCTATTATTGTAAATATTAAGCAAATATACACCAACTGACTACAGGTTTATTAGCAATAAATATTTTTGCACCCTTCACGGTGTGTGACTTTTTCTGGAGCTTTCAACTGTGTTGCACTGTCTTGAACAGATGGAGTTGAGAGGGTTCATGTCTGGACATTATCAGTCACAGACAGGTTGGCCAGTCTCAGTGGGCGTTGTGTTGTTTGAACAGTGAACATGTAACAGCAACTAGGAGGAGTAGTGACAGTACCATGTTTTCAAAGGAAGGGTAACAGTTTATGTGTATATTTGCCATGGTTTAATCTCAGATGCAGCAGTGGACTGTTAACAACTCAATGTATATTAACATCCATCCACCTTCTGCCCATCTGTGGTTGGCTCACTGAGTTAGCAGGTTAAGCAGAGCGCTCCAGACGTCCCTCTACCCGGCAACAACCTGGCTACTTTCCTTCCCCTGGTGGATCCAGAAGTGTCCTCAGGCCAGGAAGAATATGTAATCCAACATAAAATAAAACAACTCTGAAAAGAAAGAAGATGAAATCCATGTCGATGTTCCAAACGGCTAATTAACCAGTAACTAGACAAAAAGGCGAGGTCTGATGTCACAGACAGGTGTTCCCTGATAGAGCAGGTGAGTCAGACCAGTGAGTTATGACCCCAAAGAGAAAAGACAGGTGGGCTCTGGTGCCAGAAATAGGTGATCGATGATTTGAAAAAAAAAAAAGTTTAAATCACTCTACAAATTCATTTGCTTTTGGTTTGAAGTTTAAACTAAATTGTTGAAACATCCCTTTCATGCTTCATTTTTGCATCTGTGTATGATGAGCTGATGTAACTTGCTCCAAGCAAGGACCAAGGACCAAAGGACAGATGAAAAATCTGACAAAACTGAAGCTTTTAGGCAAATTACATCAGCTCATTGTACACAGATGCAAAAAAAAGGAATATAAAGAAAAGAACACTGTACCTACTGTGAAACATGGATCGGGCTCAGTTATGTTCTGGGGCTGCTTTGCTGCACCTGGGACAGGGTGTCTTGAATCTGTGCAGGGTACAGTGAAATCTCAAGACTATCAAGGCTTTCTGGAGAGAAATGTGCTGCTCAGTGTCAGAAAGCCTGGTCTAAGTCGCAGGTCAGGCGTCCTCCAACAGGTTAATGACCCAAAACACACAACTAAAAACACTCAAGAATGGCTAAGAACAAAACATTGGACTACTCTGAAGTGGCCTTCTATGAGCCCTGATCTAAATCCTACTGAACATCTGTGGAAGGAACTGAAACATGCAGTCTGGAGAAGGCACCCTTCAAACCTGAGACAGCTGGAGCAGCTTGCTCATGAGGAGTGGGCCAAAATACCTGTGGACAGGTGCAGAAGTCTCATTGAGAGTTACAGAAATGGCCTGACTGCAGTGATTGTCTCAAAAGGTTGTGCAACAAAATATTAAGTTAAGATTAAGGTAAGGGTACCATCATTTTTGTCCAGGCCAGTTTCATTAATTAGTTTTTTAAACTAATCCTGTTGAACCACAATTCAAAAGCAATGTCTGATTTTCGTGAGTTAATTTTCACAAAATTTTGATTTATTATTACTTTTGTCAGTTTCAAGTTGTTTCAGTGACAATTGTGGATTTTTCTTTCTTTAACGGAGGGGTACCAACGATTTTGCCCACGTCTGTATGTGCCTCCCTGGTGTGTCCACTTTGGTGCGACCAAGTCCTGGCTGATTTCAGCCAGGATAACCAGAAAATCACAGCTTAATCTGCTATCTTGCTTTTGTGCAACAGCCCCCAGGACATTAAGTAGGGACCCGCCAGCATCCCTTTGAGCTTGTCTTTAGGAATAGGCTGTTAAAATGCACTTGAGAAATCACAGAACATAATTATCATGTAACCACCTGGTTCATCCAAGTCAAAGTGAGCCCGCTGGAGCATATAAATGATGACATCATCCACTCCAATATGTTTGTTGTAGGGGAACTGTAGACCTCAGTGAAGTAGCCACACCAGGGTATTCTCAATGTGTGACCATCAATCTGTAGATTTAACTCAGCTGGTTACCCTACTGAATGTACTGCTTGATGTTTTCCACAGGACTGTTTATAGACTGAAGTTGATGAGGAGAGGTTCAGCTCCACCAGCTGGGCTGTACAGTCCTGAAACAGACACACAGGCTCAGGTGCTTTTCTAGGAGTTAACCTGTTGAGCTCTGTCCTCGCTGTAAGGGACAAGGGATGAGACTGTGTCAGGGAGCTTACTTGGTTTTGTGCCAGTGTCCCACTAGGTGGTCTATGCAAAATCATATCTTGCTGAAATTACTTTTTTAGACTACTCTTAAACTGTGAGTGTGATCTGCATCAAACACTGTATGAAGTTATTACACTGAAAATCTACTAATCATAAATAACACTTATAGTCACAAAGAGGAAATGAACCCAACTAGTTGATACAGACGTCTGGCCTCCCTGAGCTCAGACCTGCTGGAGGATTCTTCCTGTTAGAGAGACTCCCCCCTTAACAGAGTGCTACTCTCTGTTGATGAGAGCTGTTGGTTTCTCTTTCCAATAAAGTAGGGTCATGTAAAGTGCCTTGAGATAATATGTGTAACGATCTTTTACATCACAAATAAAATTGAATTTAATGTCACATCTTTACATAGGTCACATCGACTAAACTTGGGTCAGTGGTTTGCTTTAAGAAACTTCTGTACTACATTTGGTGCATGTTGGCCAGCAGGTGGAGCTTTAACAAAGAGTTTGACTTGTCACAAACTTTCCAACTTTGAAGTGTCCTCTCTCTGCTGGTCTCAGCTTCTACCTTGGACTCCAGTGCGCACTCTGATTTATGCTGGAGAACTGGATGATGGTTATTATTTAGAATAAGTCTGTGTTTGATCATGTGGCATCTCCACATATATATAACTAACTATTTTCTTTCTCCAGTCAGCAGGTTGGAGGAGAGAGAGGCTGAGCTCAAAAAGGAGTATAATGCTCTTCATCTGAGACACACTGAGGTGAGCTGCTCCCACACACAAATAATAAGTGTGCAGTTCAGTCAGTATCGCATTAATTTGCACAGTGACCTGTAATGATAATATTGCAGTTGTAGTAGAATCAGACTTTTCTGTTAGACATGTTAGCTGTGAAAAAAAACTGAAAAACATTCATGAATCCACTGTTGATGGCAGGTGAGGACGAAGATGATCATCACATTCAGAATGTTTCACAGTGAATTGGCACTGTTTACCCTGAAAACAATTCCCTGAACTGGCACAGGGAATTGTTTGGTTACAGTCCTCCATTCGACATATACAAATAGAACAAAAATTGAGATATTAATAATATAACCTCCCCAGCCTCCCTCCCCATATAATATGACCTCCTCATTCATGTCAATCCATGAATTGATTGATGTGTGTAGTCTCCAAGATGAGGTGGTTGATAGTAACAAATGCTCTGTGCAGTTGCAGAGTAAGTGATGTTATATGCTGACATTGGGTTGGCAGAGGGGAGAACATAAATAACCACAATAAAAAAAACTGCCTGACCAGATACTATGGTTGGAGTCCATCAGCATGCAAACCCATACCCTGGCCACAAAGTCACTCATTGATGGTGATGTGAGCAGGGTTGCACCATCAGTTGTTAACTTGAATGGAAAGGCCCGTCCTTTACTCTTGCCACTCTTGGGGCAGTCTCTGTTGGCCTAAACCAGACTGTTTGAGGCAGAGCTCCTATAACCACTTCTGATCAAACACACTGTAACAACAACATAGCTCTTTAACAGAGATCTTAACAGATCAAACATATAAATGTCTGTGCTCTTGGTGTTATTCAGTGACTGTGATAATGTTGTGTCACTTCCTTTTCTTTCCAGATGATCCACAGCTACATGGAACATCTGGAGCGGACCAAACACCAGCACCCAGTGACACCAGCAGAGCCCCCAGATATTGGAACATCTTCTAGAGCACGGTGAGATCAGCCAACACATGACCATCACAACCACTGTGTTAGTGTAATGAATCAAATGTTGGTGTCGTATATGTCAGCCATGGACCCCCTTCAAATTCCTGACCTAGCTGACGCACCCTCAAAGTCCATTTACCATTTATACAAAAAAAAAGGCAAAGACCTCGGGGGGCTCTGTATTTTCAGATACTGCTGTCATTGGTCATGAAATGTGTGTTTCTCTTATACACACTAGAATACACTCGGAGGCAGCGTCTTTCCACATACGGGCTTTCTGCACCTTTCAAAATGGGGCAACGCTCCATGGGAAACAGTAGGGGAGACAGCCCGAGGGGGAAGCGGGATCTGACACAACAGGAGAGGCAGGAGAAGCGGGTCTGTGGAGCCGTGTGCTGCAGACGTGCACGAAATAACAAGCACCAAATGCATGCCAATACGTCATCCTGTTGGGTTGTGAGCGCACATGACACTTGTCTACATTGAAAATAATGGGTTTGTGCTCACAAAAGACATTACATCTGAACGGCCCCACATGCACTCACACATGCTTTAACCATGGCAGCAGCCAAAATCACCCAGATGGCCCGCCTTTGCCTTAGATAGCAGTCTAACCCTGTACTAGTCAGATGTAACCATACCTCCGCCTTTACCCTTTTCATGTAACGCACCCCTTAGCAGCAGCCTGTGGCAGCGGCACCACAGTTTGGATATATATCACAATTAATGTAGTTTCCCTGAAAACAATCCCTGTGTTCAGTTCAGTCATGTAAACAGATAACCTGAAAGCTGTTTAAGAATCTTTAACCTGTGCCCTCTGTGAATATCTAAATTTAAGTTAACCCATTACCTTGAGGACAAACCAATCACAACATTCTCCACTCCACCGAAAGTGTCGGTAATCGTCTGTAATCCCACACAACACCTCAGTAAATATTAACATGGTCACTCTGCATCAACCAGGGCTTGAACTCACAACTTCAGATAACAAACTGTATCCCTAGATCACCTGACTTGTAGCAAACTCTCAAAAGCCTCTATTCAAGGTGCTGTATAGCTCACTTGGTAGAGCAGGTGCCAGAGAGAGAGAGGTTATAGTCCTCACTGCAGTTACCCAGGGTTCAATTCTACCTGATAGCTTTTTGCTGCATGTTATTGCCTTCTGAAGGAGGGAGTTGTGCAACAACAGCGCTGCCCTATGTTTTAAAAAAAAGCACAAATATTGCAGGGTCCATTTACATGACTGGTGCTTTCATCCTTCAAATGCAGGACTGCATTTCCTCACAGAAATTTTGAGAGTACCATTGAGGGGCATTGCCAAGGGATCATCTCTGTCAACATGGGAATCAAACCCATAACCTTAAAATCATAAGTCACACGACATACAGACAGAGCTAAACAGACACATGGTGATTTTACTCTCTCTCTGACCACTGACATGAAGGAGCTGTCAACCTGTCTGTGTGAGTGAGTGTGGAGTCAGGAGTCCCTGATCAGCACATGCAACCGGATAGCTCAGTGGGTAAGGGTATTGACTTTGGATTGGGGGGCTGAGAGTTTGACTCCAGTCATAGCCAGTCTTTGCAGATGACGAGCTTGCTGTATAATGAATGGTTGTGAAAATAAATAGGTAGCAGAAGATTTCACTTATAGGACTGACATTATTAGTAAGTGTAATCCGGAGGTGTAATGTGGACCCGATGACTCAGCGCAAGCAGCTGGATTTTTTTTAGAACAAATAGATATGAAAAGTATTTGTATCTGATATCACAAGGAATTGTATTTTGCATCAATATCAGTAAGTGTTATCAGGAAGCGTGTTCCTGGTGGCACAGGATCTTATACCCATGCTTTCAACAAGAACTCTTTCTTCCAAAAAGGGTTCAAAAGGGATCAAAACGGTTCTTACTAGAACCCTTAGTGTTACCAGGAACCCTTGAAAAACCCTTTCTTCAGAAAAGGGTTTTTCAGAAGCACGTGGTTCTAGGTAGAACCTCAGCCCTTCTAGAAGAACCTTTTTGGAACCCTTATTTCTAAGAGTGTGTGTGGTAGAGTGAGAGCGATTCCAATTTTTATGACAAATCATTGAGGATGTTGCCATGCCCTTTTACAGCAACTCAAGCTTAGAACAAAGTTTAATCACAAAGGTGTTAACATGAGGTCGCTCTTGATGTCACTTCAGTTATGAGGTCAGCAAATTGCAAGAACAGTGCCGAAATTGCACATTCAATTCAATGGCCGATTTCCTGTTTGCCTTAGAGAGAGGCTTTTTCGTGTGTCTGGAAATGTCCAATGCCAGATTTTCATGCATGTTGGTAAATTGATGCACTTGGGCCCTAATAAATATCATCTCTCAATCAACTCTATGACAAAATAACAACCAATTAATAACTTTACAACTTGACAATAGCCGCTGCTGAAGTGTTTTAGTTTACTGATGTGACATGTTGAACTTGAAACTGTCAAACTGATAATTAATTTTCAAACACTGCAAAACAGCGTGTAATCGTTGGGTTCTGTACTGTGCAGCATTTTAATGTCTGTGCACTCAGTCCCCTGTGTTTTTCTCCTCCACACTGTTCCCCTAATGCAGATACACTGCCAACCCCTCTCTCTCTCTCTCTCTCTCTCTCTCTCTCTCTCTCTCTCTCTCTCTCACTCACACACAGGCACACACACCACACTCTTTGATCAGTTTGGCTGCCATTAGGCTGTCGCCTGAGAGGAAGCATATGAAACAAGCTGCCTCAGCATCCAAAAGAGTGAGAGACACGAGAGAGAGAGAGAGAGAGAGAGAGAGACAGAGAGAGAGACAGAGAGAGGCAGAGAGAGAGAGAGAGAGAGAGAGTGTCAGATTGTTCTAGACTGAACAGCAGCAGTCGAGCTGCATCTGAGCAGAGGTGGAGAGGAGTCTGATCCACTGCTTTGCTGCTGCTGGAGCCTCTAGGATTGATGTTGGGGGCTGTTGTTGCTGACTGCTGCTGGCTCAGAGACCCTTCTCCTTTCGACCTGCGCTCGCCAGTGGCAGGATCCAGTTGTGACTCTAGCTGGATGATGTATCTGATCAATCTGTGTGATCCCTCCATGGACAGAGAGTGAATCCAGAGCTTCAGTAACTCCCTCCAACCTGCTTTCATCGTATGTGCCCCCCAACCTCCTGGTTGCAGCGAGGCACTGGGCCATGATCTGGGGGGGCCATGAGCCCCGCGTGTATGCTTCTCTTTGTGTTTGGCTTCGTGGGGGGAGCAGTGGTCATCAACTCTGCTGTGCTGGTGTCTCTGTCGGTCTTGCTACTGGTTCACTACTCCGTCTCTTCTGGCAGCCTACCTGCCCTGCCATCCTTTCCCTCCACCCCCCGGCACAGCAGGTACAGTGTGTCTGCACCCTGTTTTTTGCCTTTGTGGTGGCTGAGCTGTTGTGTGATGCAGTCAGACAGTAAAGTAGGTCAGGACAGAGAGAGGTGTTTCTACAGCAGAGTGTATAGCTGTACATGATCCTCAGTGAGCAGTGACTGTTCCTCTGTGCAGAACAAACAGACACTCTGTTCACCATCAGCAGCCTGTGTGTGTGATCTCTTTTCTAACTATGGCTCTCCGTCCATTGTGTTGTTGGCTGCACCTTTTCATTACTGGCTGCCGGCAGCTGTTTTCACTGCTATTGTTCTGCTTGCACTGTACAACAGGAGTCGTTGGGGTGAGAGGAGCTGCTGCTGTGATCCTGCTCTGAGGCACAGTGGTGGGGTGTGTGTTGGGAAATGGAGTTTGAATATTCATACAGTTTATGAGGGTTTTATCCAAAATATTTCTCAGTATTTTCACTTGTTCAGGACTCTGATCGTCTAAACAGGAGTATTAGGTAGTGTTTGTGTATTTTGGGATGGAAGTCCAGTGAAGTAAAAGCTGCCTGTTCTCTGAAGAGAGCCCTAAAGCAGCTGCTATGTCAGCAGAGTGAACCTCTGTAAGGTGCTGTTCATACCTATGAGGTTTTTATTCCTTGGTGTTGGTGACAGTCAGAGTCAGAGAGATTTCGGATTATCCGTCTTTCTATGCCATTCTCCTAGACAAAGTATCTCATTAATGCCTTGATGAAATTTCTCCAAATTTTGTCAAAAATGTTCACTTAGACTGGATGTGATAAGACTTAAGAGTTCAAAGGTCAAGATTTTGGTGACTGCACTAAACACCTTATAGTATTTCTTAAGACTTGGCACAGCAATGACAACATTTCACACACATATTAATATTAATATTTGGAAGCAGACAGCCACCTCGAGGTGATTCTTTTTGTCTTCGATGCTGATGTTGTCATCAGGGGTGTCAATGTTAAGTATAGGTTGTATTATCATTGTTATCACTCTGCATTCATATTGCATTTATAAAAGTCTGTTGGTTGACACACATTTACCTTTCACACCTTCAGTATGAGTCTACAATGTAGAAAGTAATAAAAATAAAGAAAAAACTTTTAATGAGAAGATATGTCCAAAGTTTTGACTGGTAGTGTATATGTGGACATTTCACTTCCTGTATGTCAGTGCAAATTTGGTGGATGATGGAAGATAAGGACTTAAAATATCAGTGTTGTCATGTGCTGCCTTGCTAACCAACAAAAATGTACTCTGGAGATGTGGTTATGTCCACACACCAGGGGGTTCTAACTTAATAGTGAAACTAAATAGTGCAGTTATATTTATTTCTACCAACATGCAAAATGAAAGGTGTAGTTTTTTTTTCTACGCAGCCTTCTCTGTGTTCTCCTGTAAACAAGGTTTTGAAATAAAGGCAGTCAATGAAATAATTTTGACATTGTCTGGTCTTAAAATACACTCATTAAGATTTGTGCAGTAAATTAATGACATTACTACAGTGTCACATTCACATTTCCATGAACAAATATCTGTTTGGTAATGTTTTTCCCATCATCTTGTACTTTGTGTTTACTGCTAATTAGCTGCATAGAGCTGCTAGCATGGCCGTTCCCATTACGTAACAGAAGCTTGACCACTGAGTCAGTTTCCCAAACACTCATCTCTTTTCTCACTGTCACTGTCATCCATCTCGATCTCCAGAAAGGATCGTCCCATCTCCATGGGCATATTCCAGCTTCCTGGGAGTAACAGTGTGACCCCTGACCTTGAAAGGGAGCCTGTGGACACACCCTCTGAACCTTGGAGATTCAACAACCTTAGTCACCCACGCTCCAACACCAGCCTTAAGGTAACACATACACACACGTACACACTGAGAGCACTGTTTAAGTGTAAGGTTAGTTTCTGAGATCAGCCTGTGGAGCTTCCCACGGATCAGACGATGACATCATCGTCATGAGCCTGTAGAGACAAACTACAACGCTCAGTGCCAGAGTACACTTCCCATTGAGAGAAAGTGTGCCCAGAATCTTAAGCAGCCTGCAAGTTATATGTGTGTGTGTGTGTGTGTGTGGTAGCCAAGGGGAAGTGGTACCATTCAGGAGGCCTGCCTTTAACCCCAGGGAGGATGAAGCACAGAGTCTCCTCACACTGTGGCTACTGGAGACAATGCTGCATATAGTAATATATGATAATAAGTTTTTATTAGAGGTTATTACAGTGGTGGAGGGTAAAGAGGAGGGGTTTAATCTTCAGCGACTTGACTAGTTTCATGACAGACAGTTTGTAAAGTGAGGACCTCTCACAGTCAAGTAAAATACAGAGCACGCACACAGTCTTTGTGTTTTCTCCCTGACTTGACATTTAGTAGAGGTTTTCATCCTTGCTCCCTTCTCAGTGTGTGCATGCGTGCGTGTGTACGTGCGTGTGTGTTTTGGAACATTGGAGAAGAGACTAAATCAGGAGGGCAGTACAACAGAAAATTCTCCGATTGGCAGTGCTACTATAGCAACAGCAACACTGATACTAGAGATGCAAATGGGAACAGTGGTGTGTAACCCTTCACAGTCCTCCATCCTTCTCAGCTTGTTCTCCAGGTGACTAGATCTGTGTGGATGTTTTGACTCTTTCCCATCAGCCGCTGTGCTATTTATAGGACTGATGTTACAAGATCAAAACAAAACAGGGTGGGAGGTGCCACAGGCCATGGTGCTGTGGAACCTTGGTGTCTGATTGGTCCATGGTCACATGGTGATCAGGGACCAGTTGCATAAAACACCTGCATTTTTCTACCCAACTCTGACACTTGCAGTTTAATTACTCCTCAGCTCAGAGGGGAAGCTTTTTTATGTTTAATAGTTTGTTGTTTTGACAATATACAAAACATTAACCATTATTTTAGTCACAAATTACTCAAAAAGCTGAAATTAATATAAAGGAGAAAGGTAGCATGACTACGACATACTCATCAGGTATAACATTCTAAACACCTGCCTAATATTGTGTTGGTCCATTTTGCTGCCAAATACACAACAAACTGTGACAACTGTCCAACAGACAGTAGCTGGTCTGTTGGATCAGACCACATGGGCCAGCCTTCTCTTCCCACCTCTTCACCGTTTATAAACTAAGTTGTGTGACCGTTACATTTGTCTTTTTCCTCATGTAACATATGCTTCACATGCATTGCCGTTAACGGCCGTACGGTTACCGGTAATCCAGTTAACGGCAATTCAGTTAACACTGGCAATGGCAAGTCAGTTAATGGCTAGCATCAAAGCACAAATGAAAAAAGCCCTATAACTGTCGAACATGTTACCGTCTTCATGAGACAGAGTATATCTTACTAGCAGAAGTCGGCCCAGACAATGTAGGGACTGCAGTGTTTTTTATCAGTAGTTTCTTCGCAAAACCAGCATTGTACTTTGCCAAGTTTCTAAAGGAGTCCGTGGTGAAATGAACCGAACAGAGGAGCAGATTGGGACTAATGGGATCTGTGTAAAAATAAACAAAAGCCACTGGTCTCTAAAGTCTGTGCAACGACACATTACCCTCCTTTTTACCCGCACAACAACGCTTTTTTGACATCTCGCTCACCTACACCTACACGAAAGGTAAAGTGAAGCTTGCCAGCTGGTCTAGGTGGGTGGAGTTGCCTTATGTGTGACGTCACACAAAGGAAGAAGTGCTATCTGCTTGTTTTAAAGGGAGATTTCCTACAAATGGGTGATGTGTATTTCTCCATTAATGACCAGTTTGAGGCCTGGGACAGTATATACGTGGCCCAGGGACCTTCCCAGTCACAAAGAAATAACCAAAATCGCATTTTTCATGCCATGGGGCCTTTAAATAGCCTACTGTACAGTATATATCCTACTGCACTGTACTGTAGACCTGTTGATTATTTAAATAGAAAATTTGAAGCACATACCACGTATATAGTATAGTATTAGTATATCATTTTTCTAGGAAGTCTGAATTCCAGTAAATAAAATTATATCAGATTATGATTCTGAATGTGTCAGAAAAATCAGCAAGGACACTGACTGTCGGGACGATCTGATTATTTATTTCAACACAACATAACATCACCACACAGCTTGATTTAAAAAAATGCAGCCTTTAAAAACAGGTTGAAATTTTTTTTCTTTTTTAAATGTAAAACTGCTTTGAAAGCTGCAGAAAACTGTCCGACATGATGAGGCACCGTCCATCTGACTTCATCTTTCTATAATCCTGTTATGCAAAATAAAAGGAGTAGAAAGCACAAATATTTGTGTTAAAACGTAGCATAACGTCTGACATAACAGAAAAAACAAAACTGCAATCTCTCTGTCTCTTTTTCCAAATAACTTTGAACCATCCATCCATCCATCTTCTCCCGCTTATCCGGGGCCAGGTCGCGGAGGCAGCAGCCTGAGCAGGGACACCTAGACTTCCCTCTCCCTGGATACTTCCTCCAGCTCTTCTGGGAGGATCCCGAGGCGTTCCCAGGCCAGCCGGGTGACATAGTCACTCCAGCATGTCCTGGGTCTTCCCTGGGGTCTCCCCCCGATGGGGTATGCCCAGAACACCTCCCGAGGGAGGCGTCCAGGAGGCATCCAGTACAGATGCCCGAGCCACCTCAGCTGGCTCCTCTCGATGTGGAGGAGCAGCGGCTCTACTACGAGCTCCTCCAAGGTGACAGAGCTCCTCACCCTATCCCTAAGGGAGCGCCCTGCCACCCTGCGGAGGAAACTCATTTCGGCCGCTTGTATGAGAGAGAGGGAG
>OMNW01032141.1:36191-57284 GCA_900303245.1 Selene dorsalis
TGAGACTACATTTACTTGCAACTTAAATCTGTGTTAATTTGAAAAAACAGAGTAGACTATGAAAAAATGAGGGCAATCAAAGGTGAACTGAACCAATGATTGAGAACTATGATAAAGCCTACACTTACTTTCTATTTGT
Organism: Selene dorsalis; assembly: GCA_900303245.1. Lineage (NCBI taxonomy): Eukaryota > Metazoa > Chordata > Actinopteri > Carangiformes > Carangidae > Selene > Selene dorsalis. Next base: position 36,331 of record OMNW01032141.1, read on the forward strand.
ATCTGCTGCTGTGGTGATCAGTTCCTCCTACACAGGTGTAATGAGAACAGCCAGGTCAGCCTCAGCTGACAGTGCTTCAACTAATAAAACTTGTAACACATTGCTGCTGTGTCTGGTGCAGCTGGGCCTGGGCCTCAGTCTCTTGTCAAATATGCACACATTGATCAATGACTCTCTCCAACCCTTTAAAGGTTAGTAATTGTTCATATGTATCCTCCCAAGGTGTCTGAGTTCTCTCATCTATGGCATCAGAGATCAGACCATCAGGCCCATTCTCTTGTACAATCTATGCTGTTGTCTGGCACTCAGTCATGTTAATAAAGGCTGAGGCCTCACCTCAGACTATTGTTTAATGATTAAAGCATTCTTTTTAAGAGAATACATTGACTTGGAACTAAAATCCATATTATTTAAAAAAAAAAAAAAAAGAAACCCAACAAAAAACACAGTAGAATGTGAAAAAAAATTTAAACAATCAAAGGTGGATTTGTTGCATTTAATGACATTAGATGTATATGTTCAATTTCAATATATTTGCAAATAAAAACATCAGCTTTGTAATACAATAGAGCTATATTTGTCTCTGAATGTCTCTGAATTGATCATGACATGTTACAATCAAATCCACAGTCTATTTTTTGTAATTGCAATAAGTGAAAGGATTTTAATATTTCTGTGCATACATAATCCTTTCACTGTTTCAACATATGCAAAGCTCCCAAGAGGAATACAAGACTGTGTATGATTAAAAAGGCATTTATCACACGTAGTATTGAAAAAAATGTAGGGAATTTACAAGAGCTGATGATATTTGTGATGATGCATTAAAAATGATATAATGCAGCTTAGAATAAAAAATATTTCTCTCTCTTTCTTCCTCTCATCATTTCATATGGATGGGTCTGTAATAAAAACTAATTCCAATAACATGCATATGTGATGAGGCCGGGCAAAGCGCATTTCAGTGCATCAACTGTACATTGTACTTGTAGTGTTTGGACAAATAAAATAAACTTGAAACTTGTTTTTTCCCATTAGAGTTGAATTTGCCCTTAAGTGTTTGTTTCTATGTGAAACTGGCTTTTATAATGTAAACAGGATATAATCAAGTAAATGCAAATGTGTAGAGCCTGTACTTGAGTGCATACTATTCCCTTGCATCCACATGTGTCTTCACACTCAAGTCAAATGACTATGTAGTATGTAGGTATTTTATGGAGCCAGATCATTGACATTAAAATTTGGCATTGTAATAAAAGTTGTACTGACACTGAAACAAGTATTGGCATTGAAACACAGGCATAAAAAACACAATATTTTATTTGAGCGGTCGTGCAAGAGGGAAACCAGCAGCCGCAAAAAGCCAGCTGACTCACCCTTGGACTGATTTTGACCCAATATTTGCACATTTCTTGTTTGCACTGCACATCTTTTGTATTTGCGTTTTTTTTTTTCTATACAAAATAGTCGTGAAACTATATGTGTACTGGGAGTTCTACATATATTGTATGATCTAAAATCATCCATCCATCCATCCATCTTCTCTCGCTTATCCAGGACCAGGGACCAAAGGCAGCAGTCTGAGCAGGGACACCCGGAGAGAGGGAAGTCCCTCTCCCCGGACACTTCCTCCAGCTCTTCTGGGAGGACCCCAAGGAGTTCCCAGGCCAGCCAGATGACATAGTAACTCCAGCGTGTCCTGGGTCTTCCCCGGGGTCTCCTTCCAGTGGGGCATGCCCGGAACTCCTCCTGAGGGAGGCGTCCAGAAGGCATCCGGTACAGATGCCCAGGCCACCTCAGCTGGCTCCTCTCGATTTGGAGGAGCAGCAGCTCTACGCCGAGCTCCTCCTGGGTGACAGAGCTCCTCACCCTATCTCTAAGGGAGCGCCCTGCCACCCTGCGGAGGAAACTCATTTTGGCCGCTTGTATCCGGGATCTTGTTCTTTCGGTCATGACCCAAAGTTCATGACCATAGTTGAGGGTGCGAACGTAGATTGACCGGTAAATTGAGAGCTTCGTTTTACGGCTCAGCTCCCGCTTCACCACGACAGACCGATACAGTGACCGCATTACTGCAGCTGCTGCACCGATCCGCCTGTCAATGTCACGCTCCATCCTTCCCTCACTCGTGAACAAGACCCCAAGATACTTAAACTCCTCCACTTGAGGAGTGCCTCGAGGGACACGGTCGAATGCTTTCTCCAAGTCCACAAAGCACATGTGGACTGGTTGAGCAAACTCCCATGAACCCTCAAGCACCCTGTGGAGGGTATAGAGCTGGTCCCAGGGCCTGAATCCGAGATCCGACTATCGGCCGAATTCTCCTCTCCAGTACTCTGGAATAGACTTTCCAGGGTACTGGGAGCCTGGGAGGCTGAGGAGTGTGATCCCTCAATAGTTGGAACACATCCTCCAGTCCCCCTTCTTGAAAAGTGGGACCACCACCCCGGTCTGCCATTCCAGAGACAATGTCCCTGACTGCCACGCGATGCTGCAGAGGCGTGTCAGCCAAGACAGCCCTGCAACAACCAGAGATTTGAGGTACTCAGGGCGGATCTCATCCACCCCCGGTGCCTTGCGACCAAGGAGCTTCCCAACTACCTCAGTGACTTTGGCTTGGATGATGAATGAATTAATCTCTGGGTCCCCAGCCTCAGCTTCCTCTGTCGAAGACGTAATAGTGGGATTGAGGAGAGTATTCCTTCCACCATCCAACAATATCCCCAGTCGAGGTCAACAGCTCCCCACCTCCACCGTAAACAGTATTGGCAGGGCACTGCTTCCGCCTTCTGAGGCGCCGGGCAGTTTGCCAGAATTTCTTCGAGGCCAACCGGTAGTCCTCCTCCATGGCCTCTCCGAACTCATCCCAGACCTGAGTTTTTGCTTCCACAACCACCCGGGCTGCAGCACACTTGGCCTGCCGGTACCCATCAGCTGCCTCAGGAGTCCTATGAGCCAGCCAGGCCCGATAGGACTCAGCACTTCAGCTTGACGGCATCCCTTATTTCCGGTGTTCACCATCGGGTTCGGGGATTGCCGCCACGACAAGCACCGGAGACTTTGCGGCCACAGCTCCAAACGGCTGCGTAGACAATGGAGGTGGAGAACATGGTCCACTCGGACTCAATGTCCCCAGCCTCCCTTGGGAGCTGGTCGAAGCTCTCTCATGGGTGGGAGTTAAAGACCTCCCTGACAGTGGGTTCTGCCAGACGTTCCCAGCAGACCCTCACAGTACCTTTGGGTCTGCCTAGTCTGTCCAGCTCCCTCCTCTGCCAGCGGATCCAACTCACCACCACTAGGTGGTGATCAGTTGACAGCTCAGACCCTCTCTTCACCCGAGTGTCCAAGACATACCGGCGAAGGTCAGATGACACAACTACAAAGTTCATCATTGACCTCCAGCCTAAGTTGTCCTGGTGCCATGTGCACTGATGGACACCTTAATGCCCGAACATGGTGTTCGTTATGGACAAACTGTGGCTAGCACAGAAGTCCAATAACAGAACACCGCTCAGGTTCAGATCGGGGAGGCCATTCCTCCCAATCACACCCCTCCAGGTAACACTGTCGCTGCCCACGTGAGCATTGAAGTCCCCCAGCAGAACAAGTCCCCAGTTGGAGCACTTTCCAGTACCCCTTCCAGGGCCTCCAGGAAGGCCGGGTACTCTGCACTGCTGTTTGGCCACTGCTGTTTGGCCCGTAGGCCAAAACAACAGTGAGAGACCTATCCCGGACTCTAAGGCACAGGGAAGCAATCCTCTCATTCAGCAGGGAGAACTCCAACATATGGTGGCTAAGCTGGGGAGCTATGAGCAAGCCCACACCAGCTCGCCATCTCTCACCACGGGCAACTCCAGAATAGAAGAGAGTCCAGCCTCTCTCAAGGAGTTGGGTTCCAGAGCCCAGACTGTGCATGGAGGTGAGCCTGACTATCTCTAGCCAATACCGCTCAACTTCTCGCACCAGCTCAGGCTCCTTCCCCCCCAGCGAGGTGACATTCCATGTCCCCATTGCTAGAGTTGTTGTCCAGAGATTGGGTCGCAAGGCACTGGCCCCTTCTGATCCTTCCTGTGGGTGGTGGGCCTACGGGAAGGCGGGCCCACCAGGCGCTCGCCTGCGAGCCCCAACCCCAGGTCTGGCTCCAGGGTGGGGCCCCGGTGACGCCAGTCCGGGCAACGTAAACTTCCTTTGTTTTATCATCTTCACAAGGGGCTTTGGAACCACTCTTAGTCTGACCTGTCACCTAGGACCTGTTTGCCTTAGGAGACCCTACCAAGCCCCGGACAACATAGGTCCTAGGATCATTCAGGTACTCAATCTCCTCCACCACGATAAGGTGGCGGTTCAAGGAGGAGCAAATTACTTGCAATTATTTTTGTTTTTTTCGTTTTTCAGGTTGGGTATTTTTATTTTGCCAGTTAACGCATGTTCCAAACAAACCATAAAAAAAACAAAACAAAACAAAAAAACCTAATGTCCATACAGTATTTTGGAGTTTATTTGTGCTGTTGAACATAACCGCTGTGAAAAATAACATTGTATTGATCTGATTCACCAGCTTTCTTTCTGCCTGTAGGCTAATGTAGGCATTTATCTCTGACTGAATAGGTGTGCTTGTGCATGGCTATGTATGTAGATACTTCACTTAAGTACAGTAGCCTTCTGTACATTGTCAGACAAAAGCCCTGCCCCCTACATTACTTCACAGCTGTTCAGCTTGGAGTCAGTTCTTTGTCTGTGTGAACAGGAAAACCGGTTCCAAATAGTTCTCCTCTCCCTCACTCACACACACTCGTGCCTGCATGTGTGCACACAAGCAGCTTTATCATTCCTTTTCAGTTCACAGAATTGTTTTGTAAAGTTCTAAAAACTGATTTTTGTACATTTTTTCATTGAGTAAAATTCCTCTCTGAATTATGGAACAGGCGTTTCCTCAGACGTCTTTATTATATTACTTTATAGGCTATAGGCTAATAAATCATATCAGATATTATTATATTCTTTTATTACACGGCTACGGTATAACAGACCGTTGTTAAGTATAGCACACAGTTGCAAGGGACGCCGCTCTGATCAGAGGAGCACAGCAGAAAAGAGGTTTAAGAAGAACTATGCAGGATATTTGCCCTATGGTTCAATATTACCTTAATTAAACAGCTTCTCTCATCTCATTAAATCTCAGCAGACAAACTTCATAAGCAGCATCAAAAGAAATGTCAAGATAGAGAAACAAGGAACAAAAATATATAAATCATATCGACATTAAATAATTTTCTAATGGAGACCAAATTTCAACATAATTCTCCTCATTCCACTTTTTCTAAATTCAGTGTATCCATTGCCTCAGTGATCCATTCCTTCTCTGATGGAGCTTTGGGGCAGATCCAGTTGTTCATAATTATTTCTTTGTATCATGCACAATGAGAGGAAGACCATTTTATCCTTAGGTGAAAATTTATTAGAATCATGTAAATCTCCCAATATACATGACTCTGGTGTCAGTGGAATAGTTATGTTGATGTAGCTCATAGCCTGTTTTGTTATACCAAACCAAATTTATTTTATTTTATGGCAATCCCAGAGTAAGTGAAACAAAGTTCCATCTGTACTGCCACATTCTGGGCAATTACTGTCTTCTTGTAATATTACAGTCTGTCGATTATTTTGAATTGTCTTAGTTTATTTTTTATATATCTAAAAGGTTGCCTTGCATTTTTCCATGTATCATCCCAGGACAGTTCTTCCTCTCGTTGATGCAGATCTCTGGCTCATTTTTTTGCACATACATCAAATTAATTATCAGTGCTATCATTTAGAATTGTATACCATAATTTAACTATATTTTTATTGAACAGAACATGACTGAAAATAAGAATTTTAAATTTATGTGTGTAATTTCACATCTTATCTATTGAGACACATTTTTCAATAGTGCCATGGGGTGATATAAAGTACTCACTCTTTGGAATATTATAATCAGTGATTAACTCTTCAGAATTCTTAAAACAATTGTGGTTATTATTAGAGAATATGTGACAAAGCTTAATTACTCCACTGTCCCTCCACTTTTTCCATTTGATAACCTTTTTGTTCACTGATCTTTGTGCATGACTTTAAAATTTTGAATGACACTTTAATGGGAGTTCCCACCAGTACCTTAGGAAGGATTTTCATATAGAATAGACATCCTGGGTCAATGTTTCAGCTTTGTAACATATACTCGTCAATGGTTTTCCAGTCTTTAATCGCACCGGGATCAAAAATCGTATTTACTTGCTGACAGCCAAATGATAAGTAATAATGACAGAAATTAGGGAGTTGCAGACCACCCTTTTTGTATGGATAAGACTTCCTCAAGTATGAACATCAAGCCCCTAACCCCTCAGAGATATGGGAGGGCTTGACCAACGATCAGTATTTGCTTTTTATTTCATTAAAATTCTTGAGTGATGATTATATCTCTTGTTTGATAGATACTTGATGTAATTTTTAGTCCTAGATATGTTATTTCTGTTTGTTTCCATTTTACTTTGGTATCCCGTACACATGTGATGGTTCAAGTTTTATTTAAGGGCATTATTTTCACATTTCTCCCAGTTTACTTTATATCCTTTATATCATCACAATACAGTGATATTTTATATGATTGGCTGCCAATATATATGCCTTTTAATATTATTTTCAGATCTTATTTTCTTGGTTAGTGGCTCATTACCTAAATTAAATAGGAGTCGTGAAAGTGGGCATCCATGTTTTGTGCCTCGATGTAAAGTGAATGGTTTAGAAAAGAGGTCATTACTCATTACTTCTTCCTGAAGCTGTAGGTTTGTAATTGAGCATTTTAATCCACTGTATAAAGTTGGTGCCAAACCCATATTTCTGCAAAGTTCTAAACAAAAATGGCCATTCAATACGGTCAAAGGCTTATTCAGCATCAATAATAGACAGTGCAGCTGACATAGGGAGCTTTTTTGAATATTGTATGATATTAAATAGCTTCCTTGTGTTATCAGATGAGTATTGTTTCTTCATGAAGCCAGTTTGGTCAGTACGTATCAGCTTTCCAATTACCTTAAATAATATTACTGCAAGAACATTAGCTAGGATTTTGTTATTAAGGTTGGCTAGGGATATTGGGCTGTAGTTCTTGCACAAAAGAGGGTCTTTACCTTTTTTATGGATTAATGTAATATGTGAATGATTAAATAACAGTGAGAAACTGGTGTTTTCATATGATGCTTGATATATCTGCAGAAGCAAGGGTGATAGATCTTCACTGAACTCGTGAGAAATCTGTACTGTAACCATCAGGTCCTGGAGATTTATTTTTAGCAAAAGAATTTATGGCCTGATTTATTTCAGATATGGTTCTGGGCTGTTCTAATGTATTTTTTCCTCCTCTGTTAAGAAGGGATTTACATTATTAAAAAACTTTTCTAGTGACTCAAGGTTATCATCACCTTCAGACGTATGAAGGTTTCTGTAAGATTCAGTAAATGTTTTGTTTATTTGATCTGGATCGGGGGATATTGAGTTATTTGCTAATTTGATGCAAGAAATTTTATTTTTTGTCATCTGATTTTTCAGTCTTGAGGCTAACGGCTTTCCTGCCTTTTTCCCACTTTCATAATAATTTAATTTTGCTCTCTGTAGTTTATATTCAATTTTTTCTCTTATAATGTCATCATATTTCATTTTTAACTTGCACAGTTCTACCCATATTTCATTCTTGTATTCATTTGACAATAAGTAATACCAACTTTTCAAGCAGCCTATGTGATCAGCGTTTTAGGACAGACATGAATATGATCCTGATGCAAAGGTAGCTTTCCATTCTTTGACCACAAGTTACCTAAGCGAGGAACATAAGGATGTTGCACAGAATAAAAGTGCAAATAAAGTTGTTCACTCCATTTTTATGGTCCATGCAGCACAGCACAACTCATCTTCCCACGACTTGACATACACCTTTTAATTGGAGCTTTTTGATTAGCGTTTTTAGATTTTCAGTTTTCAAGTTTTACTTGTCATAACATATCCCCTATCTCATTATATTATATTGTCACTCACTCCCCTTCAGCATACATCACTAGATCCTGTTAATATACAGGACTACTACTGTAAACTTGACCACTTTGCAGTTAAGACAGAGTCAGAGACACTTTTTTTGTTTTTATTTTTTTGTGCCAGCAACTTTTAGACTCTGAGCCATATTGTTTCCAGGTTGTCTGTCTGTCTGCCTGTCTCATACTCATAGACACAATATCTCAGTAATGCCTTGATGGAACTTCCTTATGCACAAACATTCACTTGGAGTCAAGGACATACTTATTAGATTTAGTCAGTGTGACCTCAAAAAACACTTTTTAGCCATTACTCAAGACTTCATGATGACAGAATTACAGACAAATGGTTCAAAATTAATGGTTCATGATTAATATGCACAACCAGGGATGAAATCTGAAACAAGCCTGTTGGAGGAAATAGACAACTACAAGCAGGTGAAACTAGTTTTGCCTACTCTGGGTGCTAAGGCCTTTTGTGCAACCTTGTGCCAAGATCTTAAGGGTATTTTGTGCAACATGCCTTAAGGAACACCACTCAATGTTAATTTCACCCATGGAGTTTAGGGCGACCACATCTACTGAACATCTCTCAGCTCATTCTGCTGCCTTTTGTGTCACTGGGTGAACTTCAACAGTTTCATGATTAAGGTCTTTAATGTTTCTCAGTCTGCGGAACAGTTTTGTCCTATCACTGTGGAGGGTGACGGGACCCAGGACAATCTGTCCAATGATGTGACTGATCAGGACCAGGTAGACCTGCCTGTGATGAAGCAACCAGACTAACCCATTGTCTGTCACACTTTGTGTGCACTGTGTGGTTCATATAACTGATGTTAACAGCTATGTGTTATGGTGTGACATCTGTGAGTCTGAATGTGAACCAGGACTGAGATCTTTATTGTGAAGATTTACTCACATCAATAACATGGTTTTAATTGTTGTTGCCTGAATGTGTTTGACTGTCGAGGAATTGGGAGCACCCTGGGAGCAGCATCAGCTTAGTCCAGTGTAACTTAATTGGACTTTGAACTCTGATGGATCATGTAACTACAGCCCATTACATTTTGGTTTTTATTTAAATGTTAGATCCCTTATTAAGTAATGTTTTCAGCCCAGGAAGATTTGTATCTCTTTTACTGAAGCCTTTTGGCCAGCTATTTCTTAAACCAGTTAAGATGCAAAATGAAATGCAAAACATTAAATTGGGTGATTCTATACTGTAGGTAGATTAGAGGAATGTATCTAATGTCTAACGCTTTGTTCCAAACTTCATCAGAAAATACAGCAATACAGGGACAGGGAGTTGCTTTAACTCCCATTATTCAGTGTGTCACAAAAGCCCTCTCAGCTTGCTGATGCCACTTTGCAATAACTGATTGCTTTAATTCAGTTATAATATCAGGGCTCCAGACTGCCCCTAAATGAGGGCATTTTGCCCCTAAAGTTTGAGACAGTGCAAGTAAATTTTGTAAATGTACAACCAGTAAGTTTGCTGTTTGCTGTTTACCAACACTGGTGAAACATAGAAGTGGTGACTGAAAGAATGTGGAATCTGTTATTACAGGTGGCAGGCCAATGTATGTCAGAATTCAAAGGAAATGTGAATATTTGCTTTGCAAGTTGGTTTATGGTATGCGCCCCTGAGTTTTCTGCTTGCACTCCTAAAATTTTAAGTTAGGGGCCACCGTGCTCCTAGTAAAAAAGTTAGTCTGGAGCCCTGAATGTCAGTTAAATGTTGTGATTGCACTCTCACTCATATGGATTGTACTTGCAGTGCCACCCCCTCAAGACTAGTAATTCCTGCGGCAAGCCTTTGATGCAGCAGACGTTTTAATTGTTTGGTCTCATGAACATGCTCATGTGTGCGTATTGCGTGGCCTCTGGCACCACCTAGTGGACACAATTAAGAATGCATAGAAAATGTAGCAGCAGTAGTGTCTGCAGCCACATCATCTGCATCATCCTGGCCTTCTGCCCCTTCTTATGTTATTTTACACCCAACAGTTCTCGACTCATTTTGCTATAAATTTAAAATGGTTTCTAATTTGATATTTTACTCCCTTTTCTTCTCTCTTTATTTTATAACTAATCTACTTAGATATGTTATTTGTGTATCCTAGCATGTCTTTTTTCTCGGCTATATTGTAAATGAGGTTTCTGCCTCAATATAGAGAGTCTAAATAAAGAGTGGTTTTGTGGTGTCTTGTGTGCCGCATGTTTCCTTCACAGATAAAGGTGTAAATAAAACTAAATCATTGTTTCCCTTCTTTCCTCTCCTCCTCTTTTGCCTCCGCCTCCTCCCCGATCTTCCTTGATCCTAAGGATGAGTTGGCAGGTGCGAACCGCAGGGGCTCAAAAAGTGGGGGATCCAAGTCCAACACCCCCATGTCTTCTCAAGGAGGTACCTCTAAATCCAACACCCCCACTTCTACATCCACACCTCTGTCTCCTCATGATAGCGCGTCTGCCACCGCAAGTCCTCTGTCAAGTTTGGGTGGGGGTTCTACATCTACAACATCTGGGTCTGCAGCTGCCTCAGATGTGGCCATGGAGTCTGTGGACACCCCCCTCCAGGAGCAGGCTTCAGACTTCAACCAGAACCTGGACTGGAACAGTGGGAAGCCGGAGAGCAACAAGAACATAGCAGCAGTGCAGAGTGGACGGGATAGTCAAGAGACTGCTGCTACACCTGCCACAGGTGGAGGTCTGAGCTGTAGTCACCACAGCCTGATGTTGTGATATCTACTCGTGCCAGTCTAATGTCTGTGTCTCTGTTGGTTGGACCAGATGATGGAGCAGAGAATCTGGAAAAGTCTGATGTCCAGGCCATCATAGAGTCCACTCCAGAACTGGACATGGACCTGGAGAGCTGCAGAGGAACCAGGTACAAGATTTGTGATCATATCTGCAAGAGGATGGTTATTAGTTCTATATTGACTGATCTCACCTAGGGGACGGCACTGAAACTCGTTATTAAATTGGGCCCCAGTGCAGTTTTTTTTTTAGACCAGTGTATTGATAAGTTCTAACATTATCACTTCTACTTTTGGTACAGGAGAAACTAAGGAAGATTTATTTTTTCCTTATGACTGCTACATAACAGTTGGTCTACATAACATTGGTCTGAGAAGGTTTGAAGGGGGAGCTGTGTATAGATGAAATAATAGTCATCATCCTCTTCTCTCTGATTGTGTATGCTCACTTGCTCCTCTATATCCCAGCACTTTGTGTGGTTCAGTTTCACCTCTGACATGTAGCTAATACATAAACCTGTTACAAGGTTTAAGAAAATCAATCTGCTCATGACCTTCTGGTAGTTAGTGAAGAATATCATCTTCACCCACAGCCAGAAAATGTTGTTATGTCCTTTATGGGCCTCAGTAATTATGTTGTTTATTTGGTTAAACTTTATTTAATCAGTAGAAGAAAGCAGATGCTCTGTTAAGTATAGACAGATTGTGACTTTTTGATCAGTTACAGCTTCAGGCTGATCTGTTGTGTGGTTTCAGGTCTTTATTTATCAGTGTTGTCATCAGCCCCTCTTCCTCTGTCTCTCCAGCACACCAACTAAAGGAGGTGTGGAGAACCTGGCGTTCGACAGAAACACTGACTCTCTGTTTGAGGAACTGTCATCAGCAGGAAATGACCTAATTGGAGACGTGGATGAAGGAGCTGACCTGCTGGGTGAGAAGCTCTGCCCCTTCTCACTACCTACATTTGGTTAAATGGCTCACTGTTACAAACAATTTTTTTCTGTCATGTTTCTGAACTGTCTCTTCCCTGGCTGTCGGGCTTTAACTCCTCACAGATGAGTTCTCTGGTGTGTATCGGTCTGTCTTTGACTAATCTCATCGATGTGCAGAATAGATAAGGGTGGTGTCACTGTGCTGTGAGAGTCAGTGTAATCAGTAGGTGACAAATGTTCTCATTGAGCTGTTTCTTCTTCAGTCTCTTTAACCTGTCTCTAATGTTACTCTGCATCACTCTCAGATTACAACATTCTAGGTAAGAATGACAGTGTGTATGTTTGTAGATGAGACAGCTAACTGTGGAGCAGACAGCGAACATGACGAAGGTGATGATGCTCTGTTGTTATTTTCAGGTATGGGTCGGGAGGTGGAGCATCTCATCCAGGAGAACACCCAACTGCTGGAGACCAAGTCAGTGCTCATAAGAATCACTAAAGATTTTCCTGTATTGAAGATTCTGTAAACAAATGCTTGGTCATCTGTCCCTCAGCAGCTCATACAGTGCTCCTCTCAGTAATCCAGAACAGTATTGCCTCATGGCTGGACTGGTAGAGAAATTTGGCCTTTGATTGATCAGCTGGGACTGGCCAGTGATGCTGATGGAGCTTAAAGGGATATTCCGGCGTAAATTTAACCCATGGTCTAACGCACTGTGAGGCCAAGTAGAACACCCCTTCGAGAGATCAAGTTTGCCGACCGCAAGCTTCTCTAGTTGTAGTGACTTCAGCACAGACAGCCAGATAGCTAAATACTGCCGTCTTTGTAGCCAAGAGCCAACTGCAATCAAAAAAGCCACTCATAGCCACAAATAATGTTCAGAATAGCACCATACTTCGTCAACAGTAAAAATAGGGTCCCTGCACATAATACAGGCATCAAACAACTGCTAGCTTTGCCTGGTTTCTATTGAAAAGAGACAAAAATAGAATTTAAGATTAAGAACTTAACCCCAGTTCTCTGAAACATGAGTGAGGTAGCTCACTATGGGACACGCCCCCTGCGCTTGTCCTCAGAAGCAATTTTCCACTACGCCAGTCCTAACTGGCAGACAGACATGACGTTCCACTCCCTGGAGTAGGGACCTCGTCCTCCTTATAAGACCGGGGCGTCACATCAGCTATTCAGTCTGAGCAAAACACACCTCTTCCTCGCTCCAGTATCTCTGGTGAGATTTTTTTTTCAGAGAACCGGGGTTAATTTCTTAACCTAAAGTTGTCTATTTCGGTATCTCACTATGGGGTATAGAGACTCCTGTATTGCTAGACAAGCATACCTCAAGGACCAGTTATTAATATAATCTCAGTCAAATAGGTAGGCCTATATCTGTTGCTGAACCCATGCACAGAACTGTGTGAGCCAATGTGGGTACAGTAACATCCAATCTGTAAAATCTGGAAAAGGTGTGAGTTGTAGTCCAGCTAGCAGCCGCACAAATCTCTAAGATAGAAACGCCCTGGAACAATGTCCTTGATGCAGCCATACCACGAGTGGAATGAGCAAGCAGACCTGAGGGGGGTTGCAGCCCCTTGCTCTCACAGGCCAAGGCAATAGCCCCCACAATCCAGTGTGACAAACGCTGTTTTGTAAGAGGCTTCCCCAAGTGTGGCGAGGCCAAGATACAAACAGCTGTCCTGGTTTCCTGAATCCAGCTGTTTTGTCCACATAGGCGCGTAAAGCACACACCGGGCATAGTGCATTCAGGTGTCCGTGCTCCTGTGATGAGAAGGGAGGAGGATAGAGCGCTGACAGCTCAATGGGGCAATATGACATTGCCGGGTTAAAAACCTTGGGCACAAACGCGGGATTGAGATTCAGTAGAACCTTGGAATCCCCCACTAAAATTCGCAAACAAGCCGGGTTCACCGACAGTGCATGAATGTCACTCATGCGCTTGGCCAAAGCCAACGTGAGTACCAAAGCCTTTTTCAAGGAGAGCACTTTAAGCTCCACCTGAAGCAGTGGCTCAAAGGGCAGACCCAACAGTGCATCCATCACCATGGACAGATCCCATGGAGCAGCCAGTTTCTTTGACACTGGTCGAAGGCGCCATTCCCTTATAAAAGGGATATAAACTGATAAAATAATATAAACTGAAATATAAACTGACAGACGAGGGGATGCTGACCTGCTGTTTTGTCCCAAAGCCTATGTGACATGCTGATATAGCGGCCAAGTACACCTTGACAGTGGAGAATGCCAAGCCATTATCCAACAGCATGTGCAGGATAACCGGCGCGGGTCTCTGAAAAGCCAACACCCCTGCTTTTACGCACCAATCCTCAAACACGCTCCATTTACCATCCTATGTGAGGCGCGTAGAAGGAGCTCTTGCACCCTGAATAGTGGCAATGATGCTCTGCGGCAGCCCAGCAGTGGTCAGATTCAGCCTTTCACATGCCAGGCCCATAGAGCCATGCATTCTGGATAAGGATGAAAAATCTCCCCACGCACCTGCATCATGAGGTCCCTGCGCAGTGGCAGAAGCCACAGCTGGCCACACATGAGTTAAAATATCTCCGCTAGCCAATATTTCCCTTGCCAGCAGGGGGCTATCAGGATTAGAGTCAGATCCCTCTCTTTCACCTTGGTGAGAGTAGGAATGATCAACTCTAATGGGGGAAAAACATACAGGAGGACACGGGGACACTCATGCGCCAAACCATCGAGCCCCATTGGGGCGCTTTGGTCGGTAAGGGAACAGAGGATGCTGAGTGTTCTCCTTTGATGCAAAAGATCTACCCTCACCTCACTGTATCTCTCCCAAAACTTGGCCACCACCTGGCTGTGAAGTTTCCAATCCTTGTAGCAAGGGTCACCCCTGGAGAGTAAATCCACTCCCAAGTTCGATATGCCCGGCATGTGAGTGGCTCTTAGCAATAACAGGTGGGAGCTGCTCCACATTATCAGTCTGTGTGCCAGCATGTGCAGACGATGTGAGCGCAGCCCACCCTGTCTGTTGATATATGCCACCACTGTGGTTTGTTGGTCCTGACCAGAACATGCTGTCCTCTCAGAAGCAGCAGGAAATGTTTCAGGGCCAGCTATGCCTGATGTTCAAAGCAGTTGAGCTCCTCCCCTCGTAGGTGACTCCCCAGCCTGTTTGAGAGGTGTCCGTAGTAATAACTTTTCTTGCCAGGATGGTTCCCATGGCAACCCCTGATAAACTGTGTGTCTCTAGGGGTGTAGCGCCAGGATGCATGCCATGGAAACTGAAACCTGGTGATGTACATGGCGCATTGGGTTCAGCTTGAGCGATGCCACCCACCGCTGAAAAGGTCTCATATGCAGGCCGCTGAGCGCCAGGGCCGATGCCATCAGACCCAGCAGCCTGAGACACATCCGGAACTTAAGTCTCGTCCTTCTGCAAAAGAGTGCCAGACAGGCCTGAAAGACCTCCACTCTCTCTGCTGACAGATGCGCTCTAATGTGGCTGAGTCCAGAGACAGACTGATGAATGTGATGTTCTGAGTTGGGATCAGACCACTCTTTTCCCAGTACATCATAAAACCCAAGGCAACAATCTGAGCAGCTAGAAGCCAGTCGTCTAGGCACATTGCCAAGCGCATTCCCCCCTCTCTTAGGGGGCAATGGCAGCTTCAGTGCATTTAACAAACACCCTTGGACTTAATGAAAGCCCTAACGGGAGCACCAAATACTCGTGCATTATGTAAATTAGGTAAATAGGGATGTGAAACTATGCATCCTTCAGGTCTGTGGATATGAACCAATTGCCTGGGCGCACAAACTGTACCAGAGCCGTGTACGTCAGCATTCTGAACTTGTAGTGTCTCATGCATCTGTTGAGAGCACACAGGTCTAATATGGGCGGCAGATCCCCGTCTTTGTTCAGGACCAGGAAGCACCTCAAATAGAAACCGCTCTGTCTCTCCTCTCTGGAGGTACTATCTG
The DNA here is from genome assembly GCA_900303245.1 of Selene dorsalis. Lineage (NCBI taxonomy): Eukaryota > Metazoa > Chordata > Actinopteri > Carangiformes > Carangidae > Selene > Selene dorsalis. The sequence goes on from OMNW01032141.1 coordinate 52,055, forward strand.
GACAGCTCCTTTGTTTAGCAGGGAGTTGATCTCCTCCTGCAATATGCGAGCTTTGTCCCCTTGCGCCTGTGATTGCAAAACTATGTTGAATCTGGGTGGAGTGGACATAAACTGGAGCCTGTAACCTCTGGTTATGGTCTTTTACACCCAGTCCAATGTAATGCATGCACGCCACTGCTGGGCCCGCTCTGCCAGCGACCTAACGGTGGTCCTGCCTCCATGTTGGGGTGCACAGTGGGTGGTGCAGCAGCAGTGCTCATTCTGTGCTGCCCAGCAGGGAGACTGGCCTGCTGTGCCAAGAGTGGGGTTATGTCTCCCCCTCATGGCGTTATGTGAGGCTGCGCAGCCATGTTCTGTTTCTGTTTTATTTTTGTTTTAATTATTAAATGTGGCTGCACCCTCGGTTCTGGACCTGGATGCGCAGTGGATAACAACTTTATTAATGACAATCAGGGGAGGGGATGTAATTTTGTGAATTTTGCATTCAGTAATCGACTTGTTAGGGCTTCCGCATTAGTAGCAAGCAGCTGGAGGAGAGTGGGTGAGTTCTGTTTTCGTCTCTTTTCAATCAAACCAGGCAAAGGTAGCAGGTGTTTGATGCCTCGTATTATATGCAGGGACCCTATTTGTACTTTTGACGAAGTATGGGGCTGTTCTGAGCATTTTTTATGGCTATGAGTGGCTTTTTTGATCACGGTTGGCTCTTGGCTACAAAGACAGCTGTCTGTGCTGAAGTCGCTGCAAGTAGAGAAGTTTGCGATCGCCAAACTTGATCACACAAGAGCATGTTCTTCGGTGTGTTAGACCATGGGGTTAAACTTACGCAGAATATCTCTTTAACTCTTAAAAAATGTTACAGATGTTTTTTCAATTTGATCTGTACTTCTCAGTCCGGCCCACCTGTGATCTGGGCTCACCTCTTAAGGCCCATTTATGTTCAACGTACGTATGAAAATTTATACGTCCGTTTCAAACGATGTTACCGTCACTGCTCACATACTTCCATGCGTCCTTTACATTGGCATGGATGTTACCCATACATCCACCAGGGGGCAGCTCAGAGTCAAAAGTTTATGACAACAACAAAGTCAAAAACAAACATGGTAACTGTAGAGGAGGTATTGATAACACTGGGGAACACAATTTTTGTTGCGTTAGGTCTGACAGCTGTTTTTAACTAATTTTTCGGTGCGGAATCCAAAACTGATCTCAGTTTTTTTCACATTTTTTTTTAAGTTTTTGAACTACAGGATCCCCGTTTTCTTTCTTTCTTACAAATATTGACATAATAACAATATTGACAAATATTGATATAATAATGGCATGACTGCAATGTTTACTTAACACTATTATGTTTTTACAAAGGATATGGCTACTGTAATTAAGCAGCTGGCAAGTCTTACTACAGCTAATCAGTGCAATTTTGCTTATCTGGAGGGTAAGCTGTGGAGAAAAAACTTGACGTGCTAGAAAAAGACTGACTTCAATTTTGGAATCGGCATGCCAATTTTAGTTTTAATCAGCATAAAAATCTAACTCAACAGAATTTTTTTTTCAAATTGTTCCCCAGTGTAATGTATGTCTTGTATAAAAGACCAAAACAGAGGTAGCGTTGTAGAAGGTAGTGGTCGGTGAGGCCGTTAAATACATCACGACTGGAGGACTGAGAATTCTTTTCTCTAGTCCTGCCAATGCGAGAAATTGACAAAAAGCGCCATTTCCAGTATTTTAGGATGTGCTGGGTGGCGCAGCAAGTCTGCCCCTTAGTCTGACAAGGCAGTGCTGCTCCTTCCGTCTGTTATGACATCACACTCATCTGTACTCACATGTGTGCATGCGTGTGTGTGTTTTCCAGAAACGCTTTGAATGTGGTGAAAAATGACCTGATTGCTCAGGTGGATGAGCTGTCCTGTGAGAGGGAGGTACTCAGAGGAGAACTAGAGTCTGTCAGTCAGGCCAAGCGCAAACTGGAGGAGAAGAACAAGGAGCTGGAGGAGGAACTGAAGAAGTGAGTGGATCTGAGTATGGATCTGGATTCAGCTTGTGTAGATCCAGTATGTAACCTTTCTGTCTTTTCTGTCCCACAGGATCCGAGGAGAGCTGGAAGAGGCCAAAAACAAAGTCAAGCCTGAGAACGAGGACGATGTGAGTCTGTGATATTGTGTTATACTTGTGTATGAAATGTAACATCATGGACTGTTAAAGTAAAATAATACTTAGAAGTATTTGTATTCCTCTGTGCCTCTGACAGTTAGAGCAACATCTCAGCAATACTTTTAAAATTTGGCACAAACATTTTCTTGGATTCAAGGGTTATCCTATTCAGCTCCTGTAGATCCAGGATATTAGCTTCCAAAATGTACCACAGGATTTTAGTAGCTAATAGTCAAAGGCCAAGGTCAGTGTGATCTCACAAAATACTTCTTGGCCATAACTCTAGTCCTCACACAGCAATTATAACGATTCCCCACAAATGGTTATTAGTTTCTGTGGCTCTGGACAAACGATGTGTCATTTGAAACTAGTCTGTGTGGATGTTATGGACCTTACATCACCTCAGGCTCATAGGGCCCGCAACATATAAAGAAATGCCAGGACAGAAATTACATTACAGCAAGTTCTTTTTTATTGATTGAACGATGTGGGAAGCTGTGAAATGGAGATCAGGAAATTATCCTGATTTTTAATCAACAAACAGTCCCAGACATAAACAAACCAGAAAGGTTAAAGGTTACCAGCCAAACCAAACAAAAGGGAGGAGAACACTGAGACAGCCAACGACCATCATACAAACTAAGGCTGCCTACGAAAACTAGGCCTAGAAGGAGAAAAGAAAAGGAACCGAAAACAGAACTATCAGGAACCCCTGAACTGAACTAAAATAACAAAGCCCTGGCAAGATAACTCATGCCAGGGAAAAGAAACTCCCAAAAGAAACCAAGAGACTGGGGGGGGGCTGCCGGTGCCTGTCCTTACCCGGATGTCTGAAAGAGAACAGAGAGAAAGAGAACCTCCCGCTACCCCTTTAAATCAGCTCTGCCGATGAGACGATGAGTCTCACCTGCTCACCTGAGCTCAGGCTGGGCAGAGACAGTGGAGGAGAGAGAGAGAGACACACACACAGTACAATACAACACCCTGACATCCATGGCCACACATAACAGTGGATGAAGGGGTTTCTGGTGGGAATCTTGTCCAATTTCCATTCATCTTATTGATTATGTAGCAGCTGTGTATGCCTTGACAGTAGGTCTGTGGTATGATGGTTGTGATGCGTGTGCAGAGTGATGTGCCTACAGCCCAGAGGAAGCGCTTCACCAGGGTGGAGATGGCCCGAGTCCTGATGGAGAGGAATCAGTATAAGGAGAGACTGATGGAGCTGCAGGAGGCGGTCAGATGGACGGAGATGATTCGGTGAGACAAACATACGTTAAATGCGTGAAACATGAAACACAAGGTAATAGAAGGTGCTCTTATAAAAACAGAGATCATGAAAGGAATGGTCTGACTGTAAACTTCATGTTCACTCTGTAATATAACTATTTTGTGTCTCAGTGCGTCAAAGGAGAACCCTGGTCTACCAGAGAAGAAGAAGTCCAGCCTCTGGCAGTTGTAAGTCCCTCTCTTCTTAGTGTGGTCACTGTGGTGCTACCATATTGTCTACCATATACAGAGAGAGACTGGAGATCTGCTCTCCTCTGTCATTGCATCTTTCTGTCTTTATTAGAAAATTGTACTCATTATGTTTGACAAATATGGAGGAAACTGATGTCAGGGCTCATCAGACTCTGTCCTTACTGACATGCTTCAGTTTGAAAATACAGAAACCTGTTGAGTTTCAGGATTGAGTCATTGAGGCAGATTGTTATGTATTTAATAGAGTCTGTCTCTCCTGCCCTGTTTGTGTGTCTTCTTTATTCTGCCTGGTGTTGTCAATGTGCAGAAGGTGTGTTCAGTTGCTATGGACTTGGGAAGTTAGACTGTTGTCAGGCTATGCTGAGGGAATTATACATTTTTGTTGCTGTCTGCTGTGGTCAGGGGGAGGGAGGAGTCTGTGGTCCATGTTCAGGCCTGTTGTTCCCTGTGTTGTTGACTAACCTCCTGGTTGGTGCTCAGTATTAATCCTGCTCACCCTGCACGCCCTGCCCTCCTGCATTCAGAGGTAACTGGGTTCTGGTGCATTCTGTTTGGGATGGGGTCAGTAAGAGGTTAAAGGTCAGTCCGCTTATCCGTATGCACCCTGCGAGAGGTTCCTCCTCTCCCCTTAGTGTTGACCCTACCTGTGCTGTTGAGCTGCTGCTTGTGTCCATCCCTCTATATGTCTGTCTGTGTCCTCTTCTCCTCCACTTCCCTGCCCTTACACCTCCAGTTTCAGCCGTTTGTTCAGCTCGTCTGGTGGAGCAGCCAAGAAACCAGCGGTGGAGGCACCAGTCAATGTCAAGTACAACGCCCCCACATCTCAAGTGCAACCATCTGTCAAGAAAAAGAGCAGCACCCTGCAGCAGCTGCCCAGCGACAAGAGCAAGGCCTTCAACTTCCTCAATGAGGAGTGAGTCACTGACGGGGAGGGGCTACCTGAGCAATGTGACACTAATGCACTGATGCTTATCAGTGCTGCAGCCACTCAACTCCTCTTTAAACACTGTTTATCTTAGTTTGTAACAGTTGACTCATCAGACTCCTGACTGGTGTTTAGTGACCAGCTGCAATTTAGAGTTTAAACCTGTCACTCACACTTATACAGTTATATTTAACTAATTTTACAAGTAGAAATTATACAGTTTACATCAGTCAACAAGATTTTAAACTTTCCTTCATCAACATCCCCTCATTTTTAGCAGTGAGTGGACTGCTTCAGTATAGTGCTTATCTCATTTTATCCACTCAGTCCATTGCACTACAAAACCATGTTCAGGGGTTCAATATATTGCCCTAGGGCAGGGTTCTGCTATTAAAGGCACAGTGTGTAACTTATTAGGCTTTTTATTAGCAAAATCTAATATTGCTTTCATAAATACGTATTTACCAAAGTCTAATCGTCTAATCACAATCGCATACAAATGAAAGCTTTTTCATAGCTCAGAATGAGTTGTTTACAAATACACAGGTGGCGGTGCACCCAACTGAAGGCTGCCATGTTGCATCGCCATCTTTGAATACAGTAGCCGAAAGGGGACAAACTTGGTGAGCGCCACTCATTTCGTTTAATAAACGGACCACTCCAGTTAGA
>OMNW01032142.1:17618-27831 GCA_900303245.1 Selene dorsalis
GGGGGGGGGGGTTGTTGGTGAGATGAATGAAATTAGAAACAGATAGGGAAGACAGACAGGAACACTGATGCATTCGGTAATCGACTTGTCGGGGCTATCCCACAACTGGCAAGTGGTTGGAGGAGACTGGGTGAGTTCTGTTTATGAGTTAATTATGATTGCTGAACAGTGGCTATCGGTGCCAGATGCCTCACAGATGCAGTGGTGCTGGTGGGTAGTGCGCCCTGCTAGCTGCACGGCCTCGGCAGGGGATCGCAGGATCGAGCCAGGTTTCAGTCGCGATCATCACACTATGTACGAAGTTGTCAGTCTTTATCCATGGTTCTATGTCACTCATTTGTGATCAAAATGTCATGATACCCCCCCAAGGGAATCCCTAAAAATTTGAAACAAGCATCCCCCAAGACTCAAGGACTAGACTGTGGTGGTCAAAATGGTAGAGTGCATGTCATGTAGGCTGAGTCCTAACCACAGTGAACCTTTGCCTCTCTTTCACACTGTCCTATTATGATATACATGGAAAGCCAGAAAGCGGGGTTTTAGCCATGGTGCCTGTTTTAGTGGCTGCATAAATAAACAGTGATTGAATTATAACTCACACATCAGGGAAAAAATATTCACACAAATGATTCATATTTTATATGACTGAATAACCAGGCGTGTAACTAGTTTGAGAGGGAGGGGAAGGCAACTATGGCTGTTGTAGACTGCATCACAGCATACATTTAGCATTGCCTGCTTCTAGACGTTGATAACATATCAAAAAATAAAAATCAGAGTGCACTCGTGTAAGGTACAAATGAGCTCCGGCCATATCGGAAACAGAGAAAAATAGATCTCTTATTTGGACCAACAGATGAAAGATTTCGAAAAACAGAACCAAATAATCAAACGCCCAAGTGAATTTACACAGCTGTCTGAATGGTGGATTGTAATTGCATGAAATCCCTCTGGGAAAGAGGCCAAGTCAACTGGCATTTATTGGGAGAGGAGGATATCAGAAGCAGTGCTGCTGCAGTGAATACCCAAACAGGTCAAGGCCAAGCCAACGCTGTGAGAGTGAAGAGACTGTGTCAAATAAAGCATCTGGGGACTTTAGACTGGGGCAGCGGAGACGAAGCTCCTGTTTTTCTTCATCACCCAATTATCAAGGCAGAGAGGAGTGCGTATAGAGGCAAGGTAAAAATAGCAGACCCTAGCTTGTTCTTCTAGGCCAGCACAGTGCTCTCAGATTACTGCTCAGCAACAGCCGGCTGATTAAGTGTTTCTGCATCTGGGCTTTGAAGAGACAGACAGACAGAGGGAGAAAGACAGAGAGGGAGAGACAGAAAAAAAAAAAGTTGAAATATGAATTTAAAATGAGAGTGTTGAAGCCAAATTAGAGGAGTGAAACAGGCATCATTCTGGGCATGAAAACAAGCAGTGCTCTGAGAGCAGCAGGAAATGCAAGCAAAATGGAACAAAGAATAACAAGGCAGCCACTTCCTGATGAGGCATACATTGTTTGCTTGTGGACTATTATGTGCTGAAGGTTGAACACGGACTACATTAGTCCTTTCAGTCTGTAGTGGTACAGATAAACTGGGAGGTGAAAATAACGCTAGTTTTCAGCAGAGCGCCTGGTATCTTTTCCATGTAGAGAAGTCAAACTGTCACATCAACATATGATATTACATCAGTTTCCTGTATGTGACTAAATGTTGAAAAGATAAGAAACTTTAATTTAAATGCCCTGTGAGTTGTGTGTGCCTTTTGTGCTGAGCTGAGGAAGGCAGAAAGCAGCAGTGGACAGATTTCAGGCTTGTTAAAGCTCAGCAAACCATTTCACCATTTGTCCTCCCTTAGACATATGATGATCTTAAGTCAGTTTGTGTGATTAGGATCGGGAGACAATGTATATGTCACTCATGACTTGGGGGAGAACCCACACAGACCCAAGGGGAAAGGTCGGGAGATCAAACCCCAAATCTTCTTGCTGTGAAAGTGCAAACCGCTGCACACTGTACCACCCAGTGCTGTAATCATTGTGAGCTAATTTCATCCTCATCCGCTGAGCTACTGCCAATCACATCCACATATACGGTATATGGAGTATCACATGATGAGAAGTAACCTTTTTGTAGCAGTTACCATATGCAGTCTAAGCTGGGAGCCTTTTTGCACCTTACCTTCATCACTTATGAATGACTGCAGTAGCTTTTTCAGTCAAGCATTACAGGCAACCTGCAGTCTGTTGCACTTCACTCACACAGTCCTCTGCACAAAGTTTTAGAATAGAATTACTTGCTTAATCCCAAAGGGAAATTCAGTCATTCATTTATTGCTCTGTTGTGACCTATGTCGTGCATCTGTGCTTATAATTGTGCACACATAATTGTTTCTTGCAATAATTCTTTTTCTCTTTTCATGTGTGAAAAAAAAAACATGTTAAACTAGATATTCATCACAGAAGGAGGGTTAGGGTTCATATCATATTTTTGCAGCTACTTTTTGTCTTTTGAGATGCTCTATTAATTATCATTGTCATCTGGTCGAACTCTTTACCTCACTCTTAGGAAATGGCAACATTAAGAGTCCTGCTGTAACTTCTTAATTTGGGCTATAAGCTTGTCTCTTGCTCTCTCTCTAATGAATGATGTTTGATGCAGAGCAACTGCTGCACACTCTGATATCTGAAGTAAATATTTACCAACTTTAGGAGTTCAACGTGGCTCCTGTGCTCTGAGTGTAGAGAGGTAATTAACCCTCTGATTAAAAGTCCATCAGTATTAGCAATCAGGCAAGTGTATCTGAGCGAGAGCAAAGCTATCAACACTTTAATCCTATAATGAGTGGGAGAGACAGTCGAGGGATGTTAACAGCAGCATGCGCTGTCCCCAGGTCCAGTCCAAGCTTTGATAACCGGATTTACAGTAGGACAGTTATAGGACATTATCCGAGCCCTATGGCCATGCTAGATGATATGGGGTCCCCACAGGACAGTGAACTATGAGAGATCTTAGCTGATGCATATGGAGAACCCCTCAGGTCCAGGTGAGCAATTATCCTGAGATGACTAAATCTCTGTTGGAGCACAGAACTGGAAACTACGGTGCTGAAAAGTGACTGGCCCGGATTCCAGAAGTAAAATGTCCCATTTATTTCCTCTGCACATTTGAGAAACTTTCTTTGCAAACAGTTAGTAGTCGGAAGATAAGGAAAACGTACAGGATGTAATATTTTTTTAAGAGGCTGATGCTGGGGTCAGAAGCCTTTCACTCTAAGTTAATTAGTCATCGGTGAGACTGACATAATGCTTCACTGCACAGATTCCTCTTTTTACTGTGGTGTTGCGCCATCACGCAGCAGCATCAACACCATCCAGGCAGCATGTCTGAAACTTTGACTAGACAAGACTGAAGTTGATGCTGCTTTTAATGTCCCCTTTTCTTATTCAAGATACACTTACACCTTTGTCTGCAGTTCACTGTTTTCAACTATGAACACAGTACAGATAATTAGACACAGACACTTAAAACACACAAGTGAGGCATAAGGGTGACTGAATACAGGTGAAACACAACAGACAAACAATATATCCCAGCTTGCCATGCGCATACTGGCTGAGCACATGTCATCTCTGATCAACAAAGAACTGAAAGAACAAGCTCTGTTATCTCAAGATAAAAGGATAATTGTCATTTGTGTTGGGATGAAAAAAACTTCAACAGTCGACATCTCATTTTGTCAGAATAGTGACTTTTGATGACCTAGATGTAACATGATAAAAAAAAGACTTTCTATTAGACCTCCACACCTTAACTTTTCACACACACCCCATTTGTTATCAAGACTCTTCGGTATGATTGTGTTTGCTGGAAGCACAGAAAATCATTTCAAAGCGTCACGGCAATTTCACCAGATTTCAATCGACCGACCTGGTCGCCCCACCCAGCACATCATACAGTTGGATCTCACTAGGAAACTTAAAAAGTTGTGCGAGACTTTAGGCAAATGTCCACGAGGCCTTTTCTTTGAGAGTGTGAAGCCCTTGCTGAGTGCTGGAATTACTTTCTTTCATGCTGTGAAGAGAGCGCTGCATGTGGAGTTTTATGTCTGAGACAGCATCATCCCAACGATAAAAGGGCACCCTTTACTGAAAAGTTAAATATTTTTCACATTCAAGTGCCTGAAGTGAAAAAAAGAGGCACATCAAGATTCAGAGCACAGAGCGCATACACTTGCTCATAATCACTGTAGCTTATTTGCACTACAAATGCTAAAGGGTTTTGATGGTCTAAAATAAAACTAAAGCTTTCTCTCTGGGTAAGAGGTTACACCACAAAATCATCAGTGTAGGGAATAAAATGAGAATAAAATGCGTGAATGAGATAATCCACTTTAAAACCATCAACAGTTTAACTTTAACTAGCACTTGGCACAGTACAGAGACAGTATCAGTCTAGTCTTATAGTGGTCTGGTTCCAGGATTAGCTAGTGATTTGAATTATGGGGGGGATGGGGTGGCTGGCTGACCCCCCTAATTCTCAGATACTCAGTTGTTTTCCCCACAGTATTTAGGTTTTTAAGGCAGAATTACCAGAGCACTGATGCTTTTGCTAATCTGAATGAAGTTATCAAGAATGCAAAGCTAATTTTAGAGGCAGCAAATTTGTATTCAATGTCAAGTCAAAGTCAGTGAAGATGTGAGTGGATGTGACTTTGCATTCAAAAACTGAGGAGTTATGCACAGGAGTAAATTAGACTCGCTTCTTGGCTGTCGAACCGGTCTCAGGTTACACCCTCGTTTAACGTGAGCCACATCAAATATGAACCATTTGTGTGAAATCTTGTCATAACTGCTTTGTGAAATGTAAAAAGTGTTCATACTGATGTTGACCTTTTATCTTTGATTTCCAAAATCTGATTAGGTCATCCTTATCTACAAGAGTGAAATCTGAAAACGTTTCATGGAGCTGTTGCTGAGACATCATGTCCATGAGAATGGGATGGACAGACGGAGAACCTGAAAACAATATGCCTCCGGCTGTCACTGGCACAGAGGCAGAAAAAGCCTCTGGAGATTGTCCAGAGAGGAAAAATATGAATCATCTGCCAAACATGAATGCACTGAATATCTACGGATACCACAGACCACCACCTTAGCCCAAAAGGACAGATGGTGAGGTGTTGAGCAGTAGGAGGTCGAGGACAGAAGGGTCCCACACAGCTGGGTCCTGGAGAGCCGTGCTGAGCGAGGCTAACTGAGAAGTTAAGACATCACAGCCATGGAGCTGGCATGGTTCTTGTTGTTAATTTTAGGCATCAGACTACGAACCCAGTCCAAGATGAGAGAGCCAAGTTCTTCTTGGAGGTCTCTTCCACCTCAGAAGAACAAAAATGAAAAGAGCTGTCACAGTTACAAAGTTCAAGTTTCACTGATGCTATTTAGGTGATATCTAGAAGGTGACCTATCGTGTGTGGTCACACGGCTCGTTTCACTGATCTGAATCTTTCATCCAGTAAAAAGATACAGTTAAAAGGTAAGGGATGCTAGAAGATATGACTTAAAATATAAAATTAAAAAAAAAACTGTCTCAAAACAGTCTAGAGCACACTGTTAATGGAGAAAGTAGTTGGTACGGTCTAACAGGTTAATGTACAGTAAGTCTGCCTGGTCCCATTCATACAGTACACATAAAACATTAATACCCCCCCCGACATAATGTGGCTGCCAGAAAAATGACATTACTGAGCAGGAAATATTAGTTGTTTGATGTATTGGATGAATTTCCACCGCAAAACGCCTCATGCCCAACCTGGCTATAGCAGACTCTTCCTCTGCCCACCTTTGTTTTGTGCTGCACTTTCACTGGCTTCAGTAATCCGATTTTAAAACAGTCCTCATTAATCTGGGATCAATTCAGGAAAAACTCCGGATTGAAGATTTTTTCACAGTTGTAGTTGATTATGTTTCCCTCTCTAATACTTGATGGCATATTCCAAATTTGGCATAAAAAAGCTTGAAAAGCTTTGGTGATCTGTTTGATTATAACCTTGTTTGTATTTCAACTGACAGAAACCTTTGGTATTGCCACACATCAAAAAGCTATTATGCCAAATCTTTATAATCTATTTCTAAATCGCACTGCCCCTAAATTGGTAGCTGAGCAGACTTGGGAACAGGACTTAAATCTAACTTTCACTGATGACATAAGGCAACTAATCCTCAATCGGATACATTTCTCTGCCATGTGTTCTGGACATGCACAAATGTAGAGCAGTTCACCATATCCATCATTGTATCATCTAAAGCCAAACTAGTTTGTATCCTCACGTGGATCAGACATGTGATATGTAAAGGTGCACCTGCCTTACTCCTTCACAAGTACTGCTCATATCCCTCTAGTCCCTCTAGACTAGTTAGTATGTTTCCCTGTGCCTCCGGTTCAGTGCCTTCCACATGCAGCAGTCCCTGTCCCCTTATTATTGCCACTCCGCTCCAATCAAATTCCTGGAATAAGCTTCACGCCTGGTCCAAGTCTGTCAGACCTGCTGTGCCTCAAACCCTGGTCTTAGTAAACCTTCACTTACCTCTCCCTGGCTCTTCATCTCCTCACATCTAACAAATCTCTAACAAATTGAATTCTACTGGTCCCTCTCTAAACCCATTCCTGCCTCCGTTTGGTCCAAACAATTTAGCCAGTCATAACAAAATGAGGCGACCAGTCATCTCCAGTCACTCATCTACAGTGACAGAAGCTGCTCTGAGCATCCAGATAATAAGCTCATAGGTGAGACTCCACCTGTGTGGTCTCCTCATGCACGCACCATGACTGAGATGACTATGGCTCCACTCCTTTCTTTGACCTTGTCAGCCTTTCCTGTGTTAATCCCCACTTGCAGGTCGGAAGGGGTTGGAATAATCCCATGAAAGACACTGTCTGAGGATTATATAAAGCCCCATCTTCAGCATTTTATTTTAATCCCACACTAATAGAAAAAAAAGGAATTGATAAAGTCCTTGTGTCATGGTGATTACCATCTTTAATCAACATGGTTACATGTGGTCACATGTACACACATCAATATTATGTAATACTGATACACAGTGGTAGCCATGAGATTACAAATAAAATATGCTACAAATCTGAACTATTACTTTTATATACTTCATAATAAATGTGTATGTTAGCATTCAGTTTTGTGTTCTTATTTTAATTCTATTCAAAGATTTTTTTATCTATACTTTGATTACTGTGTCTTGTACCATTTTCAAATCTGACATTTCTACTTTTTTGGTTTCATCCATCAGTTAAAGTCATGGTATGACATGAGTGGGCCATGAGTGGGCCAGGGACACAGGGGGAAAGAGCCCAATGCACACCAAAGACTGTATAAACAAGAACTAACTTTAACACCACCACTGACTTTTAACACCAATGACTTTCCACAAAAGTAACACAAAACAACTAAAAATGGCTGGAACACCCAGGAAAAACTAAAAAGGTGCAAATAACAAGTAATCCAGTGGAGAAATGAGAAGGCAGCAGAAACAAAGGGAACTAACAGAGCAGCTCTAATGCACAGGTGTTGGCATCTAACGGCCCTGGTGCACTCAGCCAGACACCCGGGTGTGCTGAATGAGCAACGCGTCAATTCAAACTTGTTTGGTGACATGATGTAGTAAAGCCTAAAGAAAGTTGGGGGCTGAGGAAACACGCTGTCAGTCAGGAACCGTGTTACAAAAGAAGTGACACAAATCTCAAACAGTCAGTTAGAGACGCTGACTGGGCAGCAGATCAAAATGACAGGCAAAGCACAACCAGATACCATTTCAGTTTATCTGAGACAGGGACTGTTGTTTCCTGGAAGTCAAAGAAACGACACACCGCTGCTTTATCCACATGTGAAACGGACTGCGCGGCACTGGCAGCTGCAGCTCAGGAAAGCCTGTATCTTGTACAGTTATTGAATGGGATGGACAATGGATGCATTGTCAGGGAATCCTGTTTGCCATCAGAGATGCAAACATGTTGATATCAAGTACCACTTTGTTCGATCTGCACCTGGAAGAATCTCTCTCAAATACTGTCCAACAGCAGACATGCTGCCTGTAACTTAAAGTCAGGATGCAGAAGTTTGTGTGTTTTATGTTTGGTGTAAAGTCTGAAACGTATAAAACACATGTCAAAAGAACAGGCAGTACAAGAGCAAGTGGGGCTGTTACACTGTTGCATACTTTTGGTATTCTTGAATGTGCTCTTATCATCCACACAGGTTCAGCAGATAATCAATAACTGACTATGGCTTGCTCCTGTGAGTAGCTCATGCCAGTCAAACGCAACTGAGTTGATAATGCAGCACCAACAGTGACAGTATCAAACACTAGGCCAGAAATCAATGACGTCACGACAGTCTTGTAGCCACCAATAGGCTCTGAAAAGCAGATCTTGTGTTAACCAAAGCAGACCATCACAGCTGTGCTTTAACAAAGCAGCTAGGCACTCATAGTTTATTATAAGCCTTACAGATATTCGGAGGTAATGGTAAAGACACCAAAAGGAACACAACACTGCATATAGGCTACTGGCACGGCGGCCACTTCCGGTGTCCACAAACAGATAACACTGTTTATAAAGTTACACCAGCACGAATCTGCTCCTTAGTATAAATAATGCTTGAACATAGCGCGGCTACGTAAACAAGATACACACAGACACCATACCAGCAACATCAGCATATATCCATATCCAGAGCCAATAAACAATAACACTCAAACAGGAATGCAATAGGCTACAGTGTAACTTCACTTACTTTGACGATGAAAGCAGCAGAGGACGGGGCTTGATATAATTCAGTAGGTTGTCTGTCAACAGACAGCAGGGACAGAGTTCAGTCTGTTTGTCAACACCGATGAGTTAATGCCTCTTTTTTATCCGATTGAAAGTTAAACAAAGTCTTTCAAGTAGCTTGTTATGGGCAGGGTGACGAAGGTCCAGAGGAAACCACTCATTTAGGGAAATAGCAAGAATTGGATAGAAATGTAGTCAGTGGGACAACCATACAGTCTATGGGGACAACAGGTGGGTGAAAGGCTCTGTCGGCTCTGACTTTTCTCTTCGGCTGTTGGACAAACACTTCATGTCCTGCGTCCTCCACATTGACAGTGTGTGCTGTAGTAATCCCTCATCACCGCAGGTGTCTGACTGAGGCACGCGCTCTTCAACCCATACAGTCTGACTTAAAACGTGTTCAGTCCCATGAACATGTCCAGGATACCACTCCATATATTCTTGGTCTGAATCATCGCCAAACTTAGAGGCGTCTTTTTGTGACATGAGCAAATTGCTTTGTTTCGGCATGATTTCTCATTTTTACGTTTATGCTACAGGAGGAGCAGCTGACTACCTGAACGCAGGCTGCTCCTCTGCGCGGGCCGCAGACTGAGTGAAAGGGGGAGGGGCTGCGCGCTGTCTGCATTTACGAAAAGCACTGTCACTCAAAATATCTGCCCTATCATCATCCTCGTCATATGATTAACCAGAAGATAGAAACAAAAATAATTTTATTTTTTATCAGTGTCCTCTTCAGATTATTGAAACAATATTAAATAGCTGCTACATTCGTTGACTGCTGATTGGGTGGGTCTGAATGTCAGGTGGGTGGACACAGGCCCACGAGGCCCGCCCACAGCTGCACCTATGCTTCACACAGCAGTCTAACAATATCTCATATAAATAGTTCATATTTGATATGTCTGAGGGCAGTGACAGGTAAAAATGAACACAAAATTATTAATCCATCATCAGTGAGATTTTTTTTTCAGATGCAGCAATAATATTATTATCTTTTGTTTGTACTTGTTTTTGGCAGTAAAAGTTAAATATCCGCATTGACCAAAAAGTAAATCCCAGATCCTCCTACAGGGATTTAGTCCGACACCTTTTTCACCCCTTCTGAGTTTGTAGGCATGAAATAGTGAATTGCAGACTGTTGCATGTACAAATCATTGCAGTAAATGTTGTACTGGTAGTGTTGAACTACAAGAAGCAAGTTGCAAGCCTTCAAAGTTGGAGTTATGTAAAGTTTTTAAATGGGTCAGTTAGGTCCTAGAGATGTTGTGACAACAGCTGCGCAGGGGGGGCTCCAATGTGATTTTTTTTTTTTCATGGGGCTTTCTGGCAGTGCCCCTGTCTGTCGATCAACAGGGATGTGACCAGACACTACTCTG
>OMNW01032142.1:48602-60030 GCA_900303245.1 Selene dorsalis
TCTGAGCCAAGCTGACAGCAGGAAGTCCGCCTATGGTCTGGGAGAATTTGTCTCTGTAAACAGAACCTGCAGCAGCAGCGTGACGCAGATAGAGACAAGGAGGGGGAGGACAGCAGCGTACATGGACAAAGCCCCTTCCCTCTTCTGCTGTCTCCAAGCCAGTTCTTCATAATATGTGCCAGAGCAGTACAGTCACAATACAATGAAGTGTTTAAGCACCTTAATAGCTCTGGCTCAAAGACTATGCTGTGTGGAATAATGAGTCACTAGAGAACTGACTGGGAGATAGTGTAGTGGTGAATATCAGATATCAGTGACTCATAATAAAGATCACTTTCTTCATGATTTGCTCCTGATGCACACAAGTGAGTAACAACAAAGTAAAATGACACATCAGTGTGTTTTTAATAGTCTCTAATTAATGATCCTGACAAGTAGCTGACTTTTTGTGTTCTGGTTGTGCGTCCATCCATTTATCTCATTGTCATGAACACAATATCTCTATTTTTCTTTTTTAACATGATGTGCTTTGTATCTTTTAACTTTCATGTATTATTTATTTGTGTGTGAGTATGTATGTGCGCATTTGTTTGTTAGGATTGATTGTGATTTATGTGTCAAGCACTATGCAGGAGCACACATAATTTCGTTGTATATTTTTCTCTTATTATACAATGACAATAAAGGGAATCTTGAATCTTGTCATGCCTGGAGGGAACTTAAGTGTGTGATGTTATGAAATATCATTGGATCATGGTTTTCTTCACCACCATTATGGTAAGTTTCCCCTGGATTGGTTCCTTCAGTGTCAGTGGTTTCATATTTTCAGTTTCATATTTAGATTCAGTATTTTATTGTGGCTGTACAGAGCACAGAGACGTCAGGGAAGAGCTGGAGCTCAGACTGTTGTAACCTTTGTTCTGATTGTTTCTCTAAAAACTTCAGATGTCAAAGGAATACAAGCCTTCAACTGGTTCAAATATATAGTTGAAAACCACCCTGTGAAAAGTGTCTTAAAACAAACACACTGACACATGATCATAGAGGTTATGGCGTCATTAACAAGCGACCATTGAAATGTACAATTAAAATAAGCAAACAAACAGCAAAGAAACTGATGATGCCTTTATCATTTAAATCTAGCACACTTACACTACTCTCTTGTGCATCCTGAAATCTCTTAAATTGCCTGAAACTGTCTGAAACTGCTTTGTTTTAGGTTTAACCTTGAGGTAACCATCAGTGAAAGGAGAGGACATCCCATGATTTCAGTTTTTCTGTGTTTACTTTATTGACCTCTTTTGTCCAGGATTCCAGTGTGTGGGAGAAGCTGTGTAATACTGCTGCTGGCAGGAAATGAGTGTTAACATAGCAGTGTTAAACTGTTGGAGTATCATCATGCTTACCACTGATCCATCCTCACATGTAAGGTAATTGTCAGACCTGGTTATTTGCATCTTGAAGGCTCTAAGAGCATCTGGTGTGTTGACCTAATTGTTGTGACTGGAACATGTGGAAACAAAAAAACCTGACACCTAGAAATCTCACCTACATAAACCCACGACACATGAAGTGTAACTGGGGCCTGGACGCGTTGTTCCACATGCTCTTTCTGAAACCTAAAAGCTCATACTGAAACTCATCACTGTCACTCATCACTCACCTCATCACTGAAAACCTTGTTGCAGTGTATTGCTGCCAGTAATCCCTCATCCTAGAGCGGCCAGCTCTTCTGGGTAGAATATACACACAGCTCCCTCTCTATATTGGTATGTCCTCCTGGCAGTGCTGACTGGGTTATCAGGCTCTTCAGTTCCCTCTCCAGGAAAACAACATTGCTGCCCCCTCAGTCCAAAGCTCACATTGGATCTGGAGGGATGCTGGCACTGTCTGGCTTGTCAGTGGATGCTGCCTCCTCATTACTAAGCAGGTCAGAAAGTTAGGCTCTCTTCTAAACATATCCATTCGAAAACTAACATTTTGAAACATCTTTCCGCCATTTGAGACTGTGAGCATCATCAGCCCTGTTCTGACTGCCAATGCTTCATTCCATGTTGCTCACTTCACGCTGGAACTCTTTCTATTAAGATTTTCATTTGACCCATCCAGACAATCTTCAACCCCTCTTAGATGTGATGCTGTATACACGGGGATGTTCCATTTGAAGGGTAGAATACTACAGATAAAATGCTGATAAGAATATTTTTTGCGGATGGGCTTCCGGGTCAGCAGCTTCGCTAAGATGGCAGCTTAAGAGAAATTCTCCCCCGACAACTAGAATTGAAGTGAAGCTTGACGAACTCACTTTAAAACTGAAGGTACAACATGTATAAGGGAAAGACTTTATTGCAAGACAGGCAGAGCAAAGTGAAACTTAAGAAAATTGAGCAGAACACAGAATCACATGGAAACCAGAGTCCAGAGTCTTCCCAGCTAGCTGTAGCTCACCAGCTCATGGTGACGGAGAGGGAGGGGAAGGTAACATGGGAGCAAGCCTGAAAATCAAAAAGACAAAAGATAAGAAAAGACAATAAGCAACAACTTGAGGAAATTAAAGAAGAGATCAGCAGAACCAAGCAGACACTCAACGAAGTAGAAGAGTGAGTTTCAAATACAGAGGAGATGATGCAATTGCTGGAAGAAGTGATGGAGGAGCTGATGAAACTTAAAGCCCACATGGAAGAAGGACAGGAGGACCAAGAGGGAAGATCCAGATGAAACAACATCAGAATCAAAAACTGCTGAAACATAGCTTACCTCCGGTGGAAGATGTGGATCTCTACATTGAATGGGCACGTCAGGCACTTGGACCCATACTGAAACTTGGACCCAAACTTGTAAGGCCAGATTTTAGTTGATCTGTCAGTAAGAATAAGGGAGAATGTAATGTAACTCATTATTTTAGTGCAGCTCATTCGTTATTCTCTTTATTGCCCTCAACCCCACTAATATTTGAGGTGAAAACTTTCCATTCTCAGGTGTAAATAATTCAACTTACTGTCATAAAAGAAAACCAGTGGAAGAGACAATTATAGAACAGTGACTAATTCTCATCCTCCATATCTCAGACAATGAGCAGACCCTCTCAAGTGACACTACAAGTACACCTCTGGATTAGTGTGAACTGGGAATTACCAAAACATATGTACTTGTCCACAGAGTAAATGTTTCCAGCTTTACTGGAACATTTGTCTTTCACACTCACTGTGCTGCAAATCCTCCAAAAAGAAGAAGACGCAGCCTGATGAATTAATAAATATCTGTATCCAAGAGAATCCTCTTAGGTTTATTTCCCTTTGGATCGGCAGTGGCTTGATAAGTATAATTCAGTGAACAGAGCTGGCTCTGTCATTGCATAACCTAAGTGTGAGCTTCTGGCTGCATCATAAGTGATGAAGGCTCCAAATCATTAGTAAGTGGACCTTTGTGCTCAAATACTCATCATGTTATTCCCAAAGGTCATGAATGACTATCCATGCGCCAGATCAAGGGTTTCTGTGTTATGTTACATTCATTAACTCCAAAAGAAATGTAAAACACTCTAATAGAAGAAGTTACTGAGTGATTCTGATGAGGTCTGTCCTCTCTTGCTGGCTAATGACAACACAACAGCATTTCGGACTAATGACCTCTCTGATAATCACCGGAGGAATGTTTCCCTCTACTCCCAAGACAGAACAGTAACTGAGTTTCATTAGACTGGAGTCCAGACCCCCTCTCTGCTGCAGGGGGGAGACGAGCAGGCAGGAACTACAAGAGCTGGGATATAAAAAGCATATTGCCACTAAATATCAATACCAAAACTAAACTAAATTAATATGAATGTGAAGGAATGTCACAAACAGCCATCTCACCACCTAATGCACCTAATAATAAGACCAATAACATCAATTTAACATCATAAAATGTCAACAATCTATCCAGTATCACTATGAATATGCTATATTATGTCATTTGTAAGTATAACTACACAGTGGGCGCAATGCACCTTCTAAATACGGGCTGTTGGTCTACTTTGTGGCACCTGTAGGTGCTCAGCATATATCAAGTTCACAAACCACTGGTCACTAAGATCTGAGGTATCACTGCACAAACATGGCACAATATTGTGGTGCACCCACCCCGTTAGCAGCGAGTTGTTATGACAGTGAACTTGTAGGGGACCAAAACAGTGAAAAATCGACCGAACCTGCATAGTTCCCTTGTAGAAAGTCAACTTCACGTTTTTTTATCTTTATCTACAAGCATCTTATTAGTTTATGGGACTGACTGAAACTCTGCTCTGATTAGTGGCTGTTTATATGATGACGGCAGCAGACCATCTCAGGTTATGTGTGTATGTTTCAACTGGTTTATTTTTATACAGGTTCTCAAACAGAAACTAAAAGCTCCAAAATAAACTGCAAATAGAAACAAGTCACCAAGTACGGACAGACCCTTTTTAAATCAGTAATGAGAAGTGTTGAGCACAGACTGGCTGAATATTTGGACAAACATCTGGCTTTCTTGAGTGAAGGTTTATTCTTCTGTTGGACCTCAGTTTCAGTAAATGTTATTATTATAAAGTGCTATTCTGTGAGCATATTTTGAGAGAGTTTATTTCACACAGTGGAACTGCTGACACATCCTGAGTGTTTTTTATCAGCGAAACGGAGCCCTTCTATGGTCTGGTGCTGATATGTGTACACAAATCAGATATATATATATATCGGATATTACACTGACTCCAGCAGGTTGACAGCCACTAACAACTGGAACTGACGAGACATGTTACAACAGTAGAAGTAAAATCACTGTGTAAAAATGTTCTCAAATAAAAGTACAAAGTCAAATCAAATCAAATGTATGAGTCAGGAGTTATATCACAGCGTATGATCTCACAACATTGATTTACCAACTAACAGAATTTAGTTTTATTGATATTTGTGCTGAATCAGAAGTTTCAGGAACTTTTTAAGGGTTTTTTAAAAAACTTTTATCACGTTACACATCCATAATCATTAATGTTGCACTTTTACAGTTTATAATAATGAATGTCTATTTTGTGTCACCAAGAAAGACAAGCTTTTCTTTGTTATCTCTGCTGCTGAGTGGTTGTTTAAAGGTCCAGTCAAGCGTATGAGATTCATAGGTTTTGAGAAAAATTAAATAAACAGAGATAAAAGTCATTCCTCTGCATCAGTGTGTGTTCACCCAGCATTTCTTTAAACCAGCTCCATGCCATGGAATTCTTTCTCTGGGTCCTCCTGCTCTGCCTCATATTCAAACATCTGGACACATCAGTCATCTCTCTAATTTGAACTTTTTACCTTGCCCATAGACTCCTCGGTGGGGTTATGAAGATCATACATGATTTGCACTCAAATTTTCCTAGTCCAGGTTATTTTCCTTTTATTGAGACACTGATCAGGAATCACATGCCCCACGTTGCTAAAAGACTGGTTGCAAAAGCTTTAGATACAGAGGCCAAAAATGCAGATATGTGTAAATAGATTGTCACTGATCACTGAGTCAGGCTCCATAATGCTCCTGGACAGTGAATACCATTTTCATGAGCCAGAACACAGCACAGAAGCTGTGGAGGGGAAACACAGATGGAAATTGTGAGTGACGACACACTGACGATCTCTGGATCTGCACAGATAAAAGTCAGCAGCCTCCCAGTGCTCACTTCAGTGCAGACGAGATCACAATGATGATTATATACACATTATAAACATCAGGCAAATCTATATGGATAAGGCAAAGCCACTGACATAAGGTAAGCAGCAGATAGAAAAGATAATCCTTCTTTTCTAGAGCTTTTTTTCACTTAGTTGATTTGGACACATTATTGTATGATAGCAGTATAACTGTAATACCTGCAGATATAGATGTAGCAATTACTTCTGTACGAGCCACATATAGCCATGGTCAATCTCATACAAGAGTGAAAACAGTAAGAAAAATAGGCAGACTTGCACACAGTGTGTCATGCAACATGGTGTGATGATCTGTTTCTTGTAAGTGATGAAATGCGTAGGCAGAGGTGTTCAGCATCCGTCAGGAATGCTGGATGTGTGTTCTTCCAAAGTTGTGCAAGAGCGGCTTCTTTGAGAAATCATCTATTCAGTCGTCCATTTTCCAAATAAGGAAAAAAGAACAACAAAAAAACTATGATAGGGTATTAATGCTTTTGTTTTCCCACACCTCAGCTGCTCCTCACCGTGTTCATCTGACAGTCTATTCTATTGCTGTAAATCAGCATTTGGAAACCCGTAAAATAAATCTTGTAGCAATACATAGATGTCAAATATCAATCTTTTCTTGCATCAATTACGAATGAGTTTAAAGTATGTGTTTGACAATCCCATGTTGCAACAGATTTTGATTTAAGTGAGATGGTCAGACTGAGAACTTTAGTTTCTTACATTACGTTTCTTCTGATTTTTTTTGTTTGTTTGCTTTATTTATTGCCCAGGTAAATTAAATGTATATGTTCTACAGAAGTTCTGCACTGTATCCTTGTTTTATGCTATATAATGTGTTTGTCTCAAATGTTCCTATCCCTTTTCTTCTTCCTGTAACATCTGTTTTTTGTGCTACAGTATTACAAATGTTACACTACTTGCTCATGCTGACCCAGTTTTTGTTTGTTTGTTTTTTCAATAGCAATAGTTTCCAATGGCTGTGAATTTATCAGACTGGTTGGTCCCAACTGTGGACCCAGACCCGGACAACTGCAGCACCTACACTGAAGCTTGGCTGTGGCTGTCCTCCCTGCAGCCAGCCTTCCTGGGTTTGATTAGTACCATTGGCTTGATAGGGAACAGCCTGGTTCTCTGTGTGTTCTGCCTGCAGAGGAAACCTTGCACCTTAGCTGACATCTACCTGGGGAACCTGGCAGCTGCCGACCTGGTCATGATGGCCTGCCTGCCCTTTTGGGCGCTCACCATTGCTCATGGCTACCAATGGGAGTTTGGAGAGTTCCTTTGTAAGGTAGTCAATGTGGCCATCTCCATGAATTACATCTGCAGTGTTCTGTTCCTCATGCTGGTCAGCGTGGACCGCTACCTGGCTCTGGTGAAGCCGCTGAGCCCTAGCCGTCTGAGGAGGGCCACATGGGCCAAACGTATCTGCCTGGGGGTCTGGATCATGGGCTTCCTTTTCAGCTTGCCTATCCTGCTCTTCCGCACAGTGGTGCATGTAGAGGATCCTGGTGTGGATGCATGCATTTTGGCCTACCCCCACCCAGCATGGAGGCTGCACCACAACATCTCCAAGAACATTTTGGGATTTCTACTCCCTGTTCTGGTAGTAATTTACTGTACTCGTCATATTGTGTCTGCACTGAACAACCGTGGAGCAGGACTCCGTGGGGTTAGGGCTGAGAGGAAGGCTGCCTACCTGGTCCTGGCTGTGCTTGCCGTCTTTCTCTTCTGTTGGACACCACTCCAGGTGATGGTTTTCCTTGACACTCTGGATTACTTCCAGCTCACCCCCGGGTGCCTCTGGGGTCACATCCTTGACATTTGCATACAGCTGTCCTCATATCTAGCATACAGCAACAGTGCCATTAACCCCTTCCTGTTTGTAATTGTGGGGAAACATTTCAGGAGAAAGGCAAAGGAGGTGTTTGGAAAAACTCTGAACCCCTGGTCAAAGGACACGAGCTACCTGAATGTGAGCTTCACCTCAGTACACAGACTCAATGAAATACAGCGAGTCAGTATTGACAAGCTGGGAATATCTTGACAGTAGCAACTACTGTAGTACTACTTTTCCTGTTGTCATTACTTGATATAATGAAATAGTTTAGAACCAGCTGCTTATTTACATACTCAGCTGACACAGAGGAGCATTAGCTTTTATTTAGACTGGAACATACTCATGGGCACAATCTGCTCAGCTGGTTTTTGCTGACCTTTTTATTTGATGATCCAGCACAGGTGAGCTGTATGCATGGCACAGACAGGCAGAGGTGTGAGAAGAAGATGAAGCCTAGACTAGTTATCATATTCAAAATACACAGCTCTGGCCTGTGCAATTTGTCCCTAATCATTAGTCAAGTGTATCTCATGAGCAGCACAGCTCCATGATATTAATATTTATTTTGGATGTAATAGTTTGGAAAAGAGAGACATCATAATCATTATTAACATCAAAACTACTGTGATCCTGTTAACAGCTGCCTGTAAGATTGATGAGAGCTGAGTCATGAAATTGGATCAGTGAGTAAAGACGCAACTGCTGTGCTGAAATGCGTAATGATCTGTTAGAGGGTGAAGGGTTATTTATGTATTAATATACTTTAAAAAATGTTGATTTGTACAGCTCTGTTAATTGTAATAAAGATCCAATTGTCTTGATATATTGGCTGTTTTGTTTTGTTTTTTTAATCAAAGAGGTGGAATTAATTTATCCAGGGTTTTCACTACTCCTATGTGATAAAAACAATTTATGATCTTGTGTTTGAGAGAAGATAACACGCAGCAAAGCATTCATCCAGACATCCTTTAGCTATACCGTTTTAACCATGGAGGTACCGTTTTAACTGTGACATGGGGCAAGGGAGGGTGCACTGGACCAACACATTAAGCCGAACAAACCTCACATGTTCACTTTCAAATCGACAGACACGAGTGTTGCCAGTAAACCTAATGTGCAAGGAGGAAGCTGGAGAACCTGCAGGGGACCCACACAGGCACAGGGAGAACATGCAAACTCACCACATAACAGGGAGACCTCAGAGGATTGAATGCAGAACCTTCTTGCCATGAGGAAAACACATAAAGAAAAACACACAGCCATTTACTTAACGTATGCATACACTTTTCTTCGTGCTAGCTTTTTTTCTCCATTTTATTAGTTTTTCAGTGTGTTCAGTTGATTATTAGCACATTGTTGTTGACATTATGATAATTTGATCATTTCTGCTAAATGAAATGAATGAATGAAATTGAATTAAGAGAGAAAGAGTTAGGGCTGGGAGGGGCTAAACTAGGCATCCTACTGTGAAGTTCCTCCATGAAACACAGGAAATGTGTCCACATGTAACCAGACCTATACTCCCAGTAAAGATCTAAAGGTCAGAGCTCATCCCCAGTAGGCCTACATCTTTGGTGTGTTTGCGCCTATATACAGTCTATGGTTTGCGCCTGTACAGTACCAAATACCTGAGGTCAATACACACACTACATGGGGGCCCCTTAGCAGACTTTAACCTGGGGCCCCATGGAGGTCTGAACCGGCTCTGCGCCTGAGATATCCACTCTCATGTTACTGTTATGTCACTCCTGCAGCAGGTGGGGCGTTCCTCCTAAATCCCGCCTAACTTTTCACACGTCACGGTTTTATTTTGAAGGCTATGGCCGGAAGTCAAAACTTTTTCCCCAGCTGGTTTGATTTGCATACCGACCGTGCGGCGTGGCCGACTTCCGTGCTCCCCTCGACAAGTAGACACTCTTTGAACCGCCACAGCGGAACTGGTCACAAACCGCTGCGAGGACTCTGCGTGTGTTCAGCTGAAAAGTTGAGTATTATCCCAGCAGAAAGCGATTTTGTTTGTCTGAAATCTTCCGCGGCGCTGTACGTAGATTTACACGAACAGTAGTGCTCGTCGAGTTAAGATTGAATGTTGCTGTGACACGGTTTGTCTGTAGCAGAGAGAGGAAACATCCACCCAGCCTGAAATTCAAAGTGAGGTTGAGGAACAACGTCAACAGTGCACCGTGTAAAGAGTTACGAGGATGTAGCGTGACAGCTAACTCACTGTGTTTACTGTTAGATTTTGACGCTAGCATCTCTTTGTGCAAACTTTAGTGTCGCTTTTTTTATTTTTTTATTTTTTTTACATGAATTTGTGCTGTGAGCCAGTTAATCCACGGGACAAGAAACAGCTACTGGGACCACACTGTTGCTTTGTGTTTCCCAGAGTGTAGTAAACTGCCTTAAAGCTGGACATGTTGTGTGAATGATGTACTGAGGTTACATGACACATTATAACACAGGTAGGTTTCATCTGCGTCCTCCTGTAGCTGTATGATAATACAGCTACAGGAGGGGATGATGGTCCAGGTAACAGAGTAAGCAGAGGGTTATTACAGTAAGTGGTTTTCCCAGTAGTGCATGCTTTTAGCTGAAAAGGAAACAATGCATCACATTTTAACAAGGAAGTGTCACAATTTGAACGATTTTTATCTTTACCACAAGAACAATACACTTCTAAACCATTCAGCTAACTGTGGTTTAATGAAAAGCAGCTTTTACATCAGGAAGAAACTGCGGCTGCACCAACCTTGACCTTCACCCCTGATGCAAAACCTAAACTCCACAATACCTAAACTCTGTCCTCTGGGAGTAAACACCAATTCACCACGGATGGGTATCACAAAAAGTGTTTTTGACTAGTATGTAGTGTTTAGGGTTGCTGTTGCTCCTGTTTGTTCTCAGACTAGTCTAATGCAAGCAAGACACATGAACTGACTAATAACATCCAATAAGCACTAACATGGGTCATGAGAACACGGGTCGTTATTCGTCATTATTTGCAGTGTGCTTCTTGTGGAGAGAAATAATTAGAAGTAATTTCTATATTTTGCATAACTTTGATGGGTTGAACTGTTGTGTCTGTTTCCATGACAGCATGAGTCTTCGAGACATCAGCGAGAACGTGAAGCTGGCCCGTGAATATGCCTTGCTGGGAAACTACAACTCAGCCAGCGTCCTCTATCATGGACTGCTAGAACAGATCAAAAAGTATTTGTACACTGTGCGGGACAGCAGCTTACAGCAGAGATGGCAGCAGGTAAATATGACGGTAAAAACCAAACTGATCATATTCGATAGGATTTGTCTTCTCTGATGCACATGGGTTGTTGTTGTTGTTTTTTCAGTTGTGGCAAGAAATCAGCGAAGAGAATCGACAGGTTCAGGATATAATGTCAACCCTGGAGAACTTTCAGCTGGACACGACGCCCGTTAAACCCAGTAACCATGATGATTATGACATCAGGCCTGTACATGTGGATCAGAGGTATGGAAGTTGGTTATCTATGTACAGTTGTGGTTTTTGACTCATCTTATTCTTGAGTCAATTTCTTCACCGTGAAAATCCATTTTTATACTTTCTAAACGTTGTTTGCCGTTCACCTTTGCTGTTCTGTAATCTGTCATCAGAGGTTGTATGAGCTATTTGTCCCTGAACAATAACCCAACACAGTCATATGATTGAGATTAGCAGACTTGAGTCCCTGATGTGAGTCTGGATTGTTTCTGCTTTTCCCTGTGGAAAGGTGCCCTGAAAGCCTCACACTGCCTCTTTGTTCGCTTGGTTGGTTTTTACTTCACACATGAGTCTGGTCGCATTAACACACTTGTTGAGTATTTCCTCGAGCACTGTAGTGTAGAAATCATTATTTCAGAATTTAATGGCATAATATAATTTGAA
>OMNW01032153.1:14013-26485 GCA_900303245.1 Selene dorsalis
GTGATGTTGTTGTGATGTGTGTGCATGTTTGTATGTGTGGGGGGGTTTGTAGTTGTGCTTAATTACTGAGCTAATACCTCCATGCATCCTCGCCTTTGTGTGAGCATGTCTGGAACATGTGTGGTGCTGCAGTCTATTGGGGCTGATTTACAAAGAGAAAGAGGGAGAGAGAGAGAGAGAGAGAGAGAGAGAGAGAGAGAGAGAGAGAGAGGGAGGGAGAGAGCAAAGGGATGGATGAAGGGAAGGAGGCAGTGAGATAAACAGAGAGGAAGAGGAAGGCAGGAAGAGAAGGAGGGGAGGAAAGAGGAGGAGGACATTGAAGCGACTTCCAAAGAGAGGGGGAGAAAGGGAAGGGGCTTGACAGAGAGGAGCAGAGGGGGAGGGAAAGAGGAGAGGAATTATGGCAGAGAAGGGAGGGGGATTAAGAAACGTGGGGATAGCAAGCGGAATAGGAACTGACAGAGGGGTAGTGGGAGGCAGTGGGGGAAAGATATAGATAGGAAGGAAGTGCAGACAGGTTGGAGGAAATCTCATGGGAAAGTGACATATTAGACCCAGAGAGAAAGAGACAGGGAAAATTATTCAAAGAAAGATGCATGAGAGAAATAAAATTCCTGGGAAATAGACCAGAGAGATAAAGAAACCTTATAAATTTTGAATAATCTCGGATAAAATGTTGAATATGAGCTAAATTTGAAATAATAATATGAAGAAGAAGTAGCGCCTTTGGCTCAGACCCTCATCAGAAAACAGAGAGGAAAAGTAGCAGAGGAAATACGGCTTAATATTTTATTCTGTTTTTAAGTACTACACATTATATAAATCTTAAACACTCATTTTTTCAAACTTTGATTTCCCTGTCACATATCCATTTTTTAAATCTCTCTTTTCTCCCCACTAGATTTTCTTCTTCACTCCCACACTCTGTACAGACTGGGATAAACCACACACACTGTTTTTGTTTTTTTGTCGTTGTTTTTCCTGCAGCTCGCCTTTGCTAACTGTTTATATTCTGTCCAAGCCTCTTGGCCTAAAGTCGCTTAAAATCTTAAGCAAAGTGCATCAGGAATTATGTCAAGAAAGCACAAGTGCAGATCGCCGTGTGGCGCAGTGGGTTGAGCAGGCATCCCATATAGCATACCTCCCTGCCGCAG
Source organism: Selene dorsalis (assembly GCA_900303245.1). NCBI lineage: Eukaryota > Metazoa > Chordata > Actinopteri > Carangiformes > Carangidae > Selene > Selene dorsalis. The sequence continues at coordinate 15,168 of OMNW01032153.1, forward strand.
TTGGTCCCGGCTTGAATCCCACATCGGGCGGCCCCTCACTGCATGTCATTCTCCCTCTCTCTGCCTCCCCATTTCCTGTCTCAACTATACTATCAAATAAAGGCATAAAGCCCAAAAAATATACTTAAAAATGCACATGCATGTGCAAAATGCTCACTAACTAATATGCCAATAAACACTACAGTTATGTGATGTGCCACAAATCTTACCCCCTCTGACATTAAAGAACCCTCAGCACATTTCCTCTAATGGAAAACAGGTCATTAATTTAGCAAAAGTCATCAGAGTTGCCGTGAATGAAGACAGATCAACTATCAAATACACAAGACACTGCATCTCGGTGGGGCAGTGAGACACAGGGGAGAAGGGTGTTGGCTCAAAAGCAAAAGGGAAAGTAAAGAGGGATGAAAGGGATAGAGAGGCAGAAAGATGGACTGAGAGGAGGAATCCAGTGGGAGAGATGGAGGGCAGAGAGAACAGACTCGATGGAAGATCTGCCTTATATCATTTCTGTCTCTCTCTTTCTCGGCTTAGCTGTGATCTAATAACACACTCCCTCTCCTCTCTTGTCATTTTCCCTTTGCTCTCTTTCTGCTGATCATCTCATGGTAGTTTCATGTGTTAGTGTAAGAGCTGGGAGGCAAAGCTACAATCTGTCTATGTCACAACAATATCTGCAATCAGATCTTAAAGGTAGCTTTGGAGATCCTGGAAAAACAGTTCGAGCAGGCCACATTTTGAAAATGCACAAGTCAGAAGTCCAAGCCCCTTTCTTCAGACTTCTCTCCGAAGCCATAACATCATAATAAACGATCAAACATCCAGCTTAGAGGTACATTGCCACCTACCGGGCTGCAGTGTGGTACATTGAGTTACTGGTGTTGTCTTTTCCGCATCGTAACTCATTGAAGACTCTGAGCACACACGCGATTAGCGCTCGAAGAGTGGTACACGCAGAGGAGCGAGGGAGGGACAGACTTGGCAGTTTGATTGACACATCACGATCCAATTGACTTGAACGTGGCGTTCAACATGATTGGATAGTGTTTTCCAGGATTGTTCGTCCCACAGGTGACTGACTTTTTTTACTTTTTGTGAAAAAGCATTAAATTAATTGGTTGCAATCGCGTGAAGAGGATTTCAAGCAATTCAGTAAAAAATGCTCCAGAATAAGATCTCCCAGCCCACCTTTAACTGGGACTGGACAGGCTCTATATCTGAGTTTTCAAGCAGCGTTTAGACTGTTGAAAGTTTTTCCACTCAGCTGCTCATAATTAGAGAAGAATACAATATAACATGAGCTCTATTGGCACCAAAATAAAAAAAAATGAAATTTGTAGTGATTTCAAGTCATTCCAGTTGAATTTCTGCAATGAGTCAATTTCTTGTATGGGGCTCAACCTTGGTGAAGTTCCCCATAACTTTATGCCACTGACTAAGAGCTATGACCAGTGAGGGGACAGAGAGAGGAGTGTCTATACTGTGATTCATTAGCTGTGTTACACCATTCATTTCTATTTAAGGCAGAGATCTTGTTTGTGCTGAGGCATCTGTAGCCAAAAATGTTGTTTGCACATGCAATGAAAAGCCAATATGGGTATTCACATCTGGGTTTTAATAGGGTGACAATATTTTATTTACGAAGAAGAGGACACTCGGCTCCACATTGAGATACTTAAATGTTACTTGAAGTTGTAACAAAATAATATCTCTCTATAACAGCACTAGGACCAATGATGTCATTAGTTTTTGAATTTGCATAATACCACCCCTACCTGTGAGTACCAGTACTGGTAGAAGGGGTGGGGCGGGGAGAGCACTGGTTTATTTGCATTTAAAGGGACAGCGCACTGAAACCAGTTGTTCTGAACAGGGCTGTTTTGAGCGGATGAAAAGAGCTGTGATGTTTGATCCTTGGGGTATTTTGACCGAAGCATGTTACAGACATGTCTTTAAGACACCTGGGAACTATTTTAATTTGTGGAAAAGGGGCAGAATATGTTTCCTTTAATATCAGAGGTTTTATTTACATTAACATTTGAATCTGTGTGCGTGCGTGCGTGCGTGCGTGCGTGCGCTAGTTTATTTTTTCTATACTTGTGTCTGTGAAATTTCTGTCTGACAACTTTGTATTTAAAAGCCTCTAGGCTGTTGTTTTATACATATTTTGAACTTCATATTGCTTTGAGGTGTAGGGTAGATATCAGGGCACTGAAATCAAAATTTCATCCATGGGATTTCCAACAGATCCATATTACCAGCCTGCACTACAGCTATAGCAGCTCATTCTCTCTCCCATGCATCTTTGTGTGGGTGTGTGCTTTGAAACTGCATGTGATGACAATGTTCCCTGCAACTGTGCCTGTTTCCTCTGAGGAAAACTCATCTGACAGTGTAAAAAGGAGTCAATTGGTTTGATTAGGCAAAACCCACTAACCTGGGGAAAGGTCCTGTGCTTCACCCAGCCATCCACCACAGCTTCCTCCTTATGTTACTCAACCCTTTTCTGTTCTACAGGTATCTGCTCCACAGAAGGGAAATGTTTTGCAAACAGGAGACGACGGCACAACTGTGCCCACTTAGTGACCTACCTAATTTAGAGATTTAGTTTAACCACATTCTGGTGCGATCAGCTCTTTTTCTAAAATCACTTTCCTTCACATTGTGAAATCAATCTTTTTTATTGTACTCCATTTAAAAGCAGGTGGCTGTATCTGGGGGATTTTTGTGAGAAGTGTACAGTAAATCAATAAGGGGATGTTTTCTCTCCTGCTCACTCTCTATCATTCCTCACCACTTCAATCCTCTCCTCCATGGCATCTCTCCCTTTTCCTGGCACAGCTCTCCCTCCTTTTGTTCCGTGTCCTTCCTTTCTCCTCCACCTTCTTCTCATCTTCCACCTCTGTTCCTCACTTTCTCCCTTCACCTCTCCCTTCCTTTCCAACTCTCCCCTCATTAAACTTTACTAGAAAACTTCAGGAGGGTAAACACATTTCCTCAGAGCCAGCCACCTTCACCTGCCACTGCCGCTGCCACTTCAAACCATGTCTGCTCTTTACGTTCCCCTACATCCTTTCCTTGGCCTGTCTCCATTTCTCCCCTCATCTTCCAATCCTCTCATCAAACTGTCTTCTGTGTCTCTCAGATTGCAGCGTATGTGCCACACCACGCCACGCCTGTCACTCCCACTCTGTTTTGCCGCGTGGGAGTGCAGGCTTTTTCTCACTCTGTGTCACTTCCTTTTGCTCGCTATAACTGCTCATCATTCCTGTGCTCTCTGACTGTCACTCACTATAGATTAGCTCAGGGTGGAGAAGAGCAAGCGGGAAAAAGGTTGGATGCACTGTACATGAGAGAAGGCCAATGCAAAGGGGAGGGAAATTGGGGAATGCAAAATAAGGAACAAAAGCTGAAGTAATTAGGTAAACACATGAAAGCACTGAGAATGTGTGTTTTCCTGTTTTGTTTTATACAGTGTTCAGCCTTGTTCAGCACCATGAGCCAGTGCCCTCCTATGACCTTGTCCTTGACGGTAGAATATTACATTATATATCTGCCATTGATTGGGAGCAGACACACACTCACTTAAATTAACAGACACACACCATGTGCACACACATGCACACACACACCTTATTTCTTAGCGGCTGATCAAGACAAAGTGTAGCATGATGGACTGCAATTATGACACAAATCTAATTCATTCAAATTAGGGCTGTCAAGCGATTACAGTTTTTTTATTGCAATTAATCTCAGAACTTTTCTGAGTTAATTGCGATTAATTGCACTTTTTTTTCTGTTTCGCTCAAAATAACAGAAACTCAGTGTATTTGCGTAGTCTCGTAGCAAGAGATTAAATGTTGGAGGCTTTGATCTTGCAAGGTTGGTTTTCAGCCAAGACAAGCTAGGTGGAAGACAGAGAGCCTCCATTCTCCCTGTAACAAGTTACAAGTCATGTAACCACCACAATTACTCTGAAGCTGTTTAATTAAGGTAAAAAGTCCTGCATAGTTCCTGTTTAAGCTAGGCTAACAAGTTGTGTTTAATAGTGACAGTGGAATCTGTGTTCCCATTAGAAAAGCTGCTTCAAAATGCCACTGAAACTATTTTTTCAACAATCTCCACATATGCTATGATAAAACAGATCAGAGTACATTTCCAGCCGGTGTAAGTACAGATGTCTGTGTGTTATGCCAGAGATAAAAATAAAAAAGTCCTTGAAAATGACACCGTCTCACTGGAGGTTTAAAGATGCTCCCCAGCTCTCATCATTGCAGTTCTCTTTATATAAAAGTTTAATTTGCGGATGAAACCCTCCACAGCCACCGCCACCACCTCAACAGAGGCCGGGTCACATTCCCAGTTGTGCTACTTTTTGTACTGCGATCCCTCTTTGTCTGTAACCCTCTCAGCTTTCCCTCTTCTTCAATCAAAAGAGGATACACAAAGAGCTCACCCTCTCTATTCCTCATGTCAGACTAAAAGGAAAATGGGCCTGTTGTGAAAGGAGAGCCCTGCCTTAACCTCCATGTAAGACAATGTGGGTCAGTTTTATAAAGACAGAAAAATAAGCTAAAGGGTGTCTTGAATTTCCTGTTGTAGATAGCTATAGTTTGTGTATTAGCGTGGTGCTGTGGTGTGGTGTGTTTTTCATTTGCTTGTTTCTGTTTTACCCCGTAAATTAAACCATCCTCTGATCGATAACTGCTGCCAATGTACTTAAGTATTGATGATTCTTTTCAACCATTTGTTACCCAGCCTATCCAGTATTGCCACTCAGCACTCCAAACAGCCATTTAGTTTGATGATGGGCATTTGCCAAAATTTATACTTAACCCATCAGCCATTGAGCCATCCTCTCAACAAACCTGATATACTTCACTTCCAAGCTCGCTTTTCAGGGAGAAAGTTACAGAAAATCTTCCTTCATGAAAATTGACAACCAACTAAAATGACTAATGTCATCCTGTGACTATAACATTTGTAGGTTTGGGGCAGCCAGTGGTTTGGAGGTTTAGTGATCAAGGCAACCAGTGTATAGCTGTGTGACCCAATTAACTGCAGATCACGGACTACAGATCTATAGATTCTGCTGTCTACAAAATAAGGTGAAGAGTGATAATGTCTCTATGCATGTTATGTGCAAGTGTACAGTGGATGTAGTTAAGATAACCAATTCCTAGATGGACACACTCCTCGTTTGAGATATGATGCATCATAACTACAGAAACACTGGTTGCATCTTGAGAGACAGCAGCCAATCAGTTGAGCAGAGCACGGAGCCATCAGCCAGCCAACTAGTCAAGCATTCAGTCAGTTGACGTCGATAGAGGATTATCCCACTGCGTCTCTGTGGGAGGTCTGTTTTTATTAACTGTCTGTCTCAGTTTCATCCTGATGCAGTCTCTGGCTCCCGCAAAGCCTGCTGCTGTGTGCATCAGTGTGCCTGTACGTATGTGTCAACGGGGACAGCCACAGTTACTCAATCAGCTCGTCAGAGATGAGATCTGTCCACAGTTGTGCCTCAGAAAGTGAGACAAAGATGTAGGAGAAGAATGTGTATGAGAGAGAAGACAAAGGTCACCCAGAGGTGAATGAAGAAAAATGGCAGCAGTACGGGTGATATAGTAGAGGAAGAAATACATGGAGGTGCAGAAATATTAGGCACAGGTGAATTATAAGACAGTGAGCAACTGGATACAGATAGGTAACACAGGTGAGAATATTATTGTGGTTGTGTTAGTGTCTGTGTGTATTTGTAGTCATTTAACGTCTCATTTTACAACTTTTCGTGGTCATCTTGTAAGTCACTGCAACAGTCATGGCTGTTTTGCTCCTTGTAGTCATTACCTTTATCTCTTTACTCTCTCCATTGTTTTTCTCATCTCATCATGTGTCTGCCTTTGTAGTTATTGTGCATGAGGGAATTTCCTGTACATGCATTTGTTTCCAGTCCCTGAAATTATGGTAAATGGTAAATGGACTTACACTTATATAGCACTTGTCTAGTCTATAGGATCACTCAAAGTGTTTTACACTGTACGTCACATTCACCCTTTCACACAGCACTGGAGACAGCACTTGAAATCTACTCATTCACACACCCAATGCACAGATCAGGGACGCTTTAGACAGAGAAGCCAGGAATCAAACCACCGACCTTCCGGTTAGTGAACGACCCACTCTACCTCCCGTCCTTTGAAGGACCAATATACAGTGGCCCTGAGTGCTCGCCACACATGCAAACAGACGAGACAAAAACAAATTCAGAAAACAGCGACACATTAATTGGACGACATACGCTGCAAACACTGACACACAATGAGCAGCTGAGGTGGAGTGGAGATCCCTAACCAGAGCAGCTTGCATTCAAAAACATGGCTCCTTGCTGTATACCCTCCTTCCCCCGCTCTTGGCTGCTGTATATATAAAGTATTTTGAAAATGTTCTTCTCTCTGTAGTTATTCTGTGCTACTAATAAGTTCTATGAATCTCATTTTGTATCTTTTTGTGGTTGCCTGCATGTCTTTGTGGTCAGTTTTTTTGTTGTTGGTGAGTGTCTTTTCTGTGCATCTGTGTTCATTTTACATTTCTTTGTGATCATTTTGATTGTCTTTGTAGTCTGATGGCATTTCTTTGTTGTTGCTTATCTCATTTTGTGTCCTTTTGAAGTCATTTCATTGATGTGACATGAAACATTACCAATCACTTCAGACACAGGCTCTAGCACAAGGGCCTTTAGCACCTAGTTGGGCTATTCAGTAATCCAGCTCGTGATTCAGGACACGCTGGAGGGACAGAAGTGGAGAGAATGATATGACAAAAAAGATGAGCAGGATGGAGTTGCAGTGAGGGGACCTGATGCAGAAACAGTCCCTAACTTGCTCTAGTCTGCTCCCTCTCATTCCTTCTGCTAAAGTTTTGTGACACAAAGCGGATTTGTAAAATCCAGAAGACTTTTACTGCAGCTTAGTGATCTGTGCATGCACAAATGCATGGAGATGTAAAGACCTTAAATTAGCATGTTGGTTAAGCTACGCTATGTAAGGTTTGTAATTCACACACATACTAGCACATGTGGTACATTAGGTGATCTGTGCACTTGGTTTAAATATCTATCTCTACTTGTGTTTGTGTGTGCGCACAGATGAATTGGTGGATTTCAGCGGATTGGCCTAGTTAAGGGCTGATGTTTTTCATCACTAAGGCTCTAAAATTTGTGGATGACTCATATTTGGTCCAGTACTGCTGATGACATCACCATACATCTCACAGTGCTTCTCCCTGGAGCTGTTTATCCCACTCTATATTTATCATCTTATCACACTTACAGAAACACATTTTAACTTGTGCAGTCGATTACCTACATGCCATGAAGAGCCCGGGAGCACCTCGGAGCTTTCATGAAGGGCTGTAAACGAGAGAAAATCCCATATATTTCATAGCGTATAAATACGTGACGTATATTGGAAAGCAAATTGCTCCCGGGAGGATATTTTTCCTGATCTAATCTAAAATGTTCACGCTGAGATGGCAATATCAAAGTCGGAGCTTCCTCTTTAATTTGATTATTTAAACTCTTTCAAAGGGCCAAGGAGGCTGATGGCAACGGCAAGTTACTAAATCAACTTTTTTCTACTTGAAGAGGGAAATCTTAGAATCAATGGTTGACTTTATAATTTGAACAGTGAAATATTCAAAACTAGCCAAAGTAATTCATTGTATCCATGTAAATATTCAGTCGGTGAAGTCCAACATTCATAATTCAGTCAGACAGGCCTGATTTAGTCACCATATGTGCGTAATTAGCAATTTTGTTCTACATACTTTACATGCATCTAGTGTCAGGGAGCAGTGGCATGCCTGTTTCTTATTGTTCAGAAATGATAAAGCCTCCTTGCAGTCTCTGTGCTTCTTCCACTCTCACACATTCAGCTATTAACCAAGAGATTTTGCCCTTTTATTCCCTTAAAGTGAGCACTTACCCGGATACTTCAAAAGAGAACAGTCCAGGGTGGCGGCACACTGTGGGCATCAGAGACTTACTGGAACCACAAGTAATTTAATGGTCCGGGTAAATCCCTGATGTTAACAACACACAGAATCTTTCTTTCTCGTCTTTTCCCCACAGAGAGCGAGCTTTGAAAAGAGAAATCTTTCTCAAACCCACCTTGGGTCTAACTGAATTAAAGTCCTACAACGTGCAGTGTCTTTTACATTCCAAACCTGTCAATCTTCAGTAGTTCACTTTGTACCAAAGTTATAAGCAGGAAAGGTTTTTTTTCCCCCCTGCCATCCTCAAAGCCCACCACGATGACCTCATTATACAGTTCAAATTCAAAAGCTCCTCTGATGCGAGTTCATCACAAGATCTGTCTCCACCAATCACGCACACACGATCTCAGTCAAAATGAGAATATTTCTGTTGTAGCTACGTGAGGAAAGATTGCTATCAGGTTTAATTTACAGTCAGCTACAGAACACATGACAGTATCCATCTGAATAAGAGTTGAGATGGTTTATTAAAGGTTGCCACACTGATCCTATCAAAGGTTCTGGTTATTTCTAAGGTTAACAATGAGCCTGGAAGTGTTTTCCAGAGCATCACCATGACACTGAAGCTCCACTGAGTGGCTGTAATTGACCTGCTCTACAGTACACCTGCACCTTGACATTTCAATCTGACCCCCGTAACCACACACAGGGTTGTATAAGGTTACAATGCATGAGTCGATTTACCCTCCATCAGGAGAAAGACATATCAGGTTCCATTACTGTAGCAGTAGCTGCTGAGGCATCAAAGCTCCTCAACAGAACGGCACATACGCTTTCATTCAGGTGGAGTAAGGAATGAGTCCTGCCACCCAGGATGTGTCAGTCAACAAAAGGAAAAATAAATGCTGTTTATGTTGTCAAGCCTCATATCATTTCAAATGGCCAAAGCTATAGGTTCATGCATGGCTCTATAGTGAGATGAAAATGGGACAAATGTGCACCTAAGGCAAACTGTGAAGGAAAAAGCTGGATTCATGATCAATGCAAGGGATTAACAGTGTGATGTAGATACTGGACCAATAGTGTAGGTGTTAATTAATAGTTTAGCATCTGATTTCACAGCTTGGACAGATGGTGGGGAAGTCAGCCTTGTTATATCAAAGGTAGTTGAGGCAGGCATTGAAATCATTTCATTGTCACATGTTCCATACCATGACCTCTCACTAACAGCAGGCGGTCCACATAAAAGTGTGGTGCTCAGTCAGTATGTGTACAACAACACTATAAGCTTTGGATCCTCAGTGCTATACTGCTTTAGAGATGCAGTCCCATGCCCTCAAGTACTGTATATTACCAGGTGGTGGTATATCCCTCAGCTGGATGCTGACTCTGAGGACGGCTGAGAGCTGAAATGTGTGTTTGTTTTTTTTTTGCCCACAATAAATCTTGTTAATATTTCTTCCATGAGTGCTGGTCTCCAATATTTTTGTAATGCCGTTTTACTGCGCATGCGGACCCGTCAACACTTTTCTTGGAGTTGTTGGAGATGTTCTCCACACACGCCAGTTATTTACAATCTCATCAATACAAAGCCTTGCATCACTACACTGTACACCTGCCATAATTACTATGACTAACAACAAAAGGAGGCCTATGGGTCATGCTACTAACAACAGGAGGACAGTCTTTACACCATGTGCACCTACATTTCTGATGAACATGTGAGCAGCTGTATGCACATATGTCCCTTGATAAAGATGATACAAAGAGTATCTTTATCTGAGAATGTGTGATTGCTATAATTCACAAGACAGTGGAAAAAGTAAGCACTGTGAGAGGCACAGACAGCTACTGACATATTATTTCCATCAGACCAGTCAGCAGAAGTTCATTGTTTTCCAGATGACATGGAGAAAAGGTGCATTTTAGAGAACCAAGATGATTCGCCCTTGAATCTGTCTTTATAGACTTTAAAAGAAAAAGCATCTGCTGATGGAGTGGCAGGGTTTCTCTATTATCACTAATTCCAAATATGCTGCTGAGAATTAGTTCCATGAATGAAAGGACACCCTCAAATAATCTGGATTACACCCATCACATCCAGATGCAACTCAAAATAAATTAGACAAATCAGTCAGAATTTGAAAAAACACAACACAAGAGCTTTATAATAAGATTGTACCAGGTTTGATAAGATGTACTCAACACATCTTTAAATATCAGATCTTATCTGCTCACACATTCCTTCTGTCAGTTTTCACACTCACACACAGACAAAGAACACACCATATGTGGAGGTGCTTTGATGCTGTGACTGTATATTTGTGATGTATGTCTGTTTCTACTGGCTATCACTCACAGGAAATTCAATGGCAAATATCTATGGTGAACTCATTAACAAACAAGCACATGCAGTACAGACACACACACATACAAACACATAGTCCCTCACACACTTGGTCTCTTTTTGCATCTAGTTAACCCCTCGAGGCATATCATCATTAATGACCCTTGCAAGGTCATTGTAATGAGTTTAATGGCACTTTACACACAGACACAGTCTGACTGACACACACGTGCACGCACACACATACTTCCTCTCTTGCCAACATAGTACAACCTAAAATTTTACAACACCGTAAAGGTTAATCTCTCTTGTAATCAGAAGTTCAACACTTTCATTGTCTTTGTCGTTGGTATCACATCATAGCCTGAGAGAACTGTAGCACAATCCTTTATCATCATTACTGATGTAAGTGGACAGATATTTAGAGGGAGTCACTGCATTCATATTCCAGAAGACATTTTACTTTGAAGATCTGCTGCAACAACTGTAAAGGTGTTCAAATTACACAGGTGAATGAATGGTGGCAGTGTTACGCCTCATGTGATTTCTTTGGGTAAAAGAGATGTTAAATGCGTCTGGGTCATTAAAGGTAGAGTCTGTAGGATTTTCATAGCAAAACAAAATACAGACTTGTACAAAACGTAATCCTGTTTAATCATCACCTATGGGCTTGTCGGTGTAGTCAGGACATTGGCGTGTTTTCCCCAGCAATTGGACGCTGTCAAGTGAGAAGAAATGGCAGATATGCACTCTCCAACAAAGACAAGGAAATACAGCTTGAATGGAGTGCTGGAGCATCGAGCCCCATCGAGCCCCCAGGAGCCTCGAAGGCTATGCAGTGAACACAGAAGTAGTAGCCCCACGGCGGCAGGCGGGGGGGATGCAGGCCCAGGGGGCGGCTAGTACCTGCTGTGCTCACAGCAGCTACTCTTACAGTGGCCTAGGGTGCGGGCCCAGGTGGTGGCTAGCCCTGCGG
>OMNW01032153.1:46176-71575 GCA_900303245.1 Selene dorsalis
AATAAAATGAAGGAAGGCATAAATGTGTATTTTACAGTGTAATTGTAAAAAGTTTTTGTCTGAGCATGAGTCTGAATAGCTGGTATAATACGGCTTAAACAAATTTCAGTCTTAAAACCAAGCTCAACTAAAATTTATTCTGATCAGGTTGAAAAACAAAGTGATAACATTGATAATTACAAAAGATGGTATGGATCAAAAATGAACTTGTGTGTGTGTTTCCATTTCACAGTATAGACTTCTGTCAAAAATACATGATTAGTCACGGTCCACACAACATCTGTATGCAAAAAATTGAAAAACACATCTTTTTTTTTAAACACATTTTCACGTCAGAACTGGTATATTACAGCAGTGTAAAAAGAGCGAAATAAAATGTCCTTTCCACTCTATCTTAAGTAGGCCTACTAACAAAGAATAAAGACAGCCAGTTATATATTATAATAGACACTTGTGTGCTTATTAAGAAGAAAAATATTACAAAAATCCTAATTATGAAAGCATTTCATCTCACAAAATCATGTGTCAAGACTTAAAGCTGAAGGAGTTTCCCTTTCCTTTATAGTACGTTTACATTCATTCATCAAGTGCAAACAGAGAAGGAGTGAAACCAATGCATGGCAGTTTTTAAGACTAAAGGGTCCTAAATGACCACGCAACCTGCAATATGTAAACATTAAGCACTGTGAGTGTAGATGTAGCGTTTACATCAAGCTGTGTAGTTCCCGTAAGGTGCAGTAATGCATAAACATTACATCATATATGTCTACATTCAGAAGGAAATATAAACACAAAAAAACTAAGACACTGGACTTCACAGGGGACGTATTCAAAGTGCAATCCTCTAAGGAAAGATTCTGAATACTCAGAAAAAATGTCAGTTTAATTTTCTCTTCCAAACAAATTGGACCATTTATGTTCATTTTGTTGTCATTGTCTGCAGGAATCACCATCTCACACCTCAGTAGTAAATCACTCTATAGAGCACAAGATATCTACCTCAGGAAGATTTACTGTCAGTTAAGCTAAAGCCTAAATGAGGAGGTTTTTATCCATAACGTATAATGGTGAACATACTGTGTATTATAGCGCTACACTGGAAATGTACCAGCAACACTCTAAGTCAAGATTTTGATTTAATTTTTCATTCTCAGTTACAATTTGTAGGTGAAATAACTCATTTCCCAGAAGCAATTACACATTTTTGTTTGGTGTTGGCAGACGTGGGTTATTCCTTTGAACCAAGAACATGATGCAATTGAGAAATTATAAAAATGCGTACAACAGGTCGCCCCATTATTTCTGGAGTGAATACAAATGAATGTGCAGTTCCATAACAGCAGTTGCTGTATGCATAGTATGTGTTACTAAGCACTGTAGTTTAAGTGTAATAACACTGTCGGTGCCTGCACAAGAACCAAAACTGCAAAAAACAAAGAGATATAAACTGTAAATGCCATAATGTTCTAAAAACTGTTAAGAAAACACGAGATTCACTAAAGTATCATGTTAAATTACAGTGTGTTTCAGCATTATGGCCATGGCCAGCAGAGAAGCTTGTCCGCAAACAGTATCTCTTTCCCACCCTCGATGCTACGATTAGGTTTCTAAAAAATCACTTTCTTTACTGTCTTAACTTTGGTTATTGATTACCTATATTTTTTTCCAGTAGTGGTAAAATATAGGTTATCTTTACTACAACAGGCAGCTGAGAAGAAGCTTGCAGTCTAATTAGACAAAGGTCAAATAAACCAATACACCTCTCCATGGTAACATGGGTGTGTGTAACACTGAAAAGATGAATTTAACTAACAGGTACACGGCCCAGTTCAAAGGGCGTCTGCACCTATTGGATCCAAATCCACAGAAGTCCATTTCATATGTCAACAATACTCTCACGAAAGAAGCAAGAACAGATGTAGGACCTGCCTAATAAGTGTCTGCACAAAAATCAATATTGCAGTGTGTAAATAACATAAATAAAGGTCAAAGTGCTTGAAGATTCAATATACCAGAGTGTGAAAAGACACAGAGAGTGCTCTAATTAAATACTGAAGCCTCAGCAATTCATTACATGATTTTGTGTATGTGTTTGGTGTAGGCTATAGACAGGAGTCCCAGTGAATCTGCGGGTCATAACTGTCCAGAAAGTCTGTGGAAAAGACACTAGGGGGCGTCTGTGGGACCAGTGGGGCCAGTGTCGGGGGTTGCTCTTCCTTTGCTTCCCCCATGGTGAGGTCCAACCAATCCATACTGTCCAGCCCCTGCTCGCCCTCAGCTTCCATGTCGAAGATGTCCATGGGAGACGGAGGATGGTCCAGAATGCTGGGGGTACACAGCATTTGGCTGTGGAGGTCATCAATCAAAGTCAACAGACCTCCAGGCTCCACCCCCAGAAGAGGCTTTCCAGTGGTGCTTTCGAGAAAGTCCTCTAGACGTCCACTTCCGGTGTTGCTGAGGTGTATTTCTTCCGTGTGGTTAACCAGACTCTGAAGCTCAGACTGCACTGTGGGGGTGGGCTGCGGGGTGTCACACCTGGGTGGGATAAGGGGAGACAGCAACAGCTGAAGAGGGGAGGGAGGAGGGGAAGGGGCAAATGGGGTTGAATTGAGGCGGTCCAGAGATGGATCTGGTGCTGGTGTGAAGGTGGTTGACATTTCTGGAAGGAAAAACAGATCATGTTAAAATATCAACGTCATGGTGGGGGCTCACTCCCACTCTGATATGAGAAACCCTGACAGTCTTATTGCATCTTACCTCCTGTCTGCAAAATGATGTCAATAAAATCATCTTCATTCTCTGTATCCTGAGGAAATACACACACACACACACACAGAAGAGCAACACATTACCTTCAAATTCTCATAACGCATACTGTAACTAAATGACATGAACACTTGATGTGACACAGAATGATGCAATGCTTAAAACAAAGGGGATAATAAAAGAAGCCACCCCCAAGGGCAGCATAAATCACACATTTTGGATTGGATTCATTTTGTAGGCTGCTGTGTAAAGGTCTGAATGAAATAACTTGTTTGTGAAATGACACAATCAGACATGCAGTGCATCATACTTTGTTATCAGGCGATGAGGCAGCCGTCTTAATAGAAGCTGGAGACAGAGGACTAAACAAGATGTCCAGACTTGTGGAGACCTCCTAGAAATAAAGGGAGGGAGAAATCCAAGCAAGAAATTAGATATTTTCCCTTTCTCTCCAAAGCCAGATGAGGGGAAAGTTGTAATGAAATCTTTCAACATGTGACTGAATGAGACCAGGTCACCTTTAAGGATTATCTGTGTCAATTACTTACAGTTTGAGAGGAAGGTGGTGAGGGGTATTTCCCTGAGGGAGCTGACTCCTGGTCCTTGAAGAAGGGCTGCAGACTGGGCGGTGCAGACAAACACTGAGCAGGAGCTCCCTGCTGTGGTGGATCCACAGATATATGAAGTCCTCCGTTCTGTGCCTGCATTTAGTGGAACAAAACAGTGGAAAAATAAGTAGCTTATTCCTTACACTATTCAAAGACAGAAAGCTTTTAATGATGCTCTACAACAGTGGTTGCCAACATTTTGTCAGGTATAGCCCCAAATGAATCCTTTATTCAACTATGGCATGTCACATCCCATTACTCTTTAGCTAACAGTTTACCCATACTTTGTCTGCCTTTTCCACTTATCCATTACCATTAGCTAACTTTTGGTAATGATACTTGATTACTTTAAGCAAACTGAACCATTGCGTTTGCAGTATCTCACCTATCTTTGTGTGTTTGTCTAACAAGTTATCAAGCTATTTATCCATTACCTCTGCTATGTATCTGCTCTATCAATCACCATTATGTTTAGCTAACTATTTCAACTGTTAATTACTTTAGACAAAGCGTTTACCCATTATGTTTTATGTTTCATCATATATTTATCCATTACTTTTAGCTAACAACAAATAGATATCAACAAATTATACTAACTAAGCAGGCGTAAATATTTTCTACTGCTTCATCTGTTTTATTAACATTTACCCGTTAGCTTTGGCTAACTGTTACAACTATTGATTACGTTAAGCAAAGTATTTACCCATTATGTTTAAATATCACACCATGTATTTATCTATTACCTTCATTTACTTTTATTTCAGCAATTTATTTGTCTAATTACAGTATGTACTCTTGCACTATTTTATCTTTCTGCTTTAGCATTTACTGTTTATCAGTTACTCTAAACTGAGTAAGTGACCCATTAGGTCAACGATCTCTACTCTTAACTAACAATTTACCCAGGTAAGTATTAAGCCATTACCTAGGGTTAGGGTTAGGGTTGGGTTAGGGTTTGGGTTAGGGTTTGGGTTAGGGTTTGGGTTAGGGTTTTACAGACCTTAACTTCTATGCTAACTAGTTCTGATACACTCAGGTATCACTCAGGTTTTCCAGTTTTAGTTTGGTTTTAGCTATTTCTGATTTGGTTTAACTACTCTACAATACTTCCTTCCACTCCACAAATCCTTCCTTTCTTCAGCTTGTTCTCAGTGTTAACCTACTGTAAACCCAGTATTTAAAATGCCAAATGAGAGTTGACTGCTGACAATAGCAATTCAATCAGCAGACACAGTCCCACTAAATCTTTACATTTTCCCAGGTTCTGCCCTAAAGACCAGGAGCACATGCACACCTGCACTCCATCACAGATACTGTGCATCTCAATTAGCTGATGCTGATGGAGTCTTTGTTCCTTCTCCATTAACAACATGAATCATAATAATAGAGGATGTCATTAAAGTAATTAGCAAAGCAATAATAATCAGCATCAAGCTAGAGTCCGACACTCTTATCAAGGCCTCAAACAGCATAAGTCATTAATTTCCACGCACTCACTGGAGCAGCTCCCAGTCATGTTTCTGTCTCTCTTTATGGAGCATCAGCACTCTGGTCTTGCACTTATTGCACTTGTTATGGAAAAACAGGCTCTGGGGCTTGGTTGAGAATAAAGTGTGTGTTGGGGATCCATGGAAAGTGTAACAGAAATGGGATGAATATTTGAAATGTTCCTCCCTCCTTGGTTTAAGGTTTAATATCTGCTGGTCAGTAGCTATTTGCTGTTGGCACAAATGGCCAATCATTAAAGATGTATGTTCCCCACTTATCAGACGTGAATGGAGTTCAAAACACTGAAAAACAAGCCATGTGTCCTTTTTAATACGGTTGATCCACAGATGTCACACAGAAGAAACTATTGCTACTCTATTGAGGAAATACTCTGGAAGAAAAATCTGCTGACTGTAAGTTCTGCAGCATCTGTAGCATTAAACTATTTCTTAAATCTATATCCAATAGGTTAAGAAAGTAAAAGGTCCTGGTCTAGAATAATACTTTCATACTGTCATTTTATCATCCTTTACATTGATGTTTGATTTTGGCTGCAAAGTCAAACCACCACTGTCTTGATCTGAACCTCACCTTGGTATTCTGTTGTTTATGACATTCCATGAGCGAGCTCTGTTTGGACTGATTGTCAGCTGTGAGCTGCTGGACAGAGTTATGGCCTGGGAGCTTGGCAGGAGTCGACTGTAGCCGCTAGTGGAGGGAAAAAAAGAAGATGTAAAGTACTGAATATAATTATAAAAAGAGTCCATCACAGTCAGCCAGGGCATCCATACACTACTAATCACAATAAAACGACACTTCCTATCAGTAATGGTTACCTGGCTGATTTTAATGCTGTAGATTATGTGCTGCTTTTAATGCTGTTGGATTATGTATCTCAAACATAGTAATTGTTTAACCCCAGGCACATAGAAAAATTAAATCTGGTTTAACACAAGAAAAAGCCACTGAAAGTCTACTGAAAGTTTACATACCTGTAGGGTGACGTGGTTGGGTGCTTTTGCCTCAGGTGCGTCACGTTTTTGGTTCTGTGATGTGATGTGATTGGTCAGTGCAATCAGGAAGTGGTTACCGTTGCTGTCTGTGACCAGGGCTGGGGTGGAGTCATTCTTAAGGAGATCCAGCGGGAAAGAGGGGATTGAGGCTGACTGCTGGTTGATACACTCTGGGGAAAGCTGCAAAAACAAAAAACAACAGCAGCTTTTAGAGGGAGAATCTTGATTTGTGAACATTCGACTTATTTCCTTTATAAAAGTAAAGCAGTGCATTGCTGAAACGATCATTTTAATTCCTCACCTGTGCTGACTGCTGCTGCACCTGTTGTTTCTGTTGTACCTGCTGTTGCTTCACATGTATCTTGGTCTGTATTTGGATCTGTTTGGGTTGTTTAGTCTGCTGCTGTTTCTTCATTTGCTGATCCAACAACAACAACAACTTTTGCTTCTTCATTAGAATCTGTTGCTTCAGCTGCATCTGCCTCTGATTTGAATGTTGGAGCTGCTCTTGCACCAGTTGCCTCTGCTGCCGCTGCGGGAGCTGCTGTTTGTGAGATTTCCTCTTTTTCTGCTGAGAGACTTTCTGCAGGTTCTGCTGACTCTCTGGAGTCTGGTGATTGTGGTTCTGGTTTGTCTGCTGCTGGTTCTGAATGTTTTGCTGTTGCTGTAGCAAGAGTTTTTGTATGGCCTGCTGCTGGGCCAGCTGCAGAGCGGTCTGCTGGAGACACACATGTTGTTGTTGTTTTGTCTGTGGCTTCATATGCAGCTGAATCTGCTCCTGTGTCTCCAGCCTTTGGGAAGAAGACTGTGGTAATCCATTAGAGTCCTGTGATTGCATAGCTGTCTCACACATATCTTCCTCTGTCTCTGTGACCTCCTGCTTGACAGTAACCTTGGTGACATCCATGTCACATGATGATGCTTTTGATGATGATTTTTGAGGAGGAGATGAAGGATGGTCAGAGGAGAGAGGGACACTGGGCTTATCAGGAGGTTCTTGTTTTACTCTCACAAGAACCACTGGCTCCGAAACCCGTCCTTCTCTCTTCCCAAGTTCCAGCTGCATCTTCAGCACCTCCACCAGCCTCTGTTTCTGCATCAGCATCCTGGTCAGCTCCTCTATCTGCTTATCTTTCTCCTGCAGCATTTTGTCTTTGTCAGTAGTAAGTACTGGTGCTGTGGTTGTCGTGTTAGGGGCAGCTGATGAGACCAGGCACAGTTTCTGTAGAGAGAACTGGCAAGGAGCTGGGGTGGAGCATGAGGGCTCTTCTTTAATCCTGGGTGGGAGCGGTGCAGCTGAACATGGCTGAAGACTCAGCTGGGTGAGAGGTGAACTCATCTACACAGAAAGAGAGAAACAAATAAAACAGATTATCAGTGGAAACTTTCAAAAGAATAAACATAAATGCTTGCAAAGAGCTTGACTGAGTTTGAAAATCAACCCAAAAATTGTTGAGCTATTTTAGACATTATCTATAGAGTCATGGTACAAATGCAGCTAAAGTGGATATTATGCTTTGATTGTACTAAATTGTGCTACTTCAAAATACTAGTTTTCTAGTGTATTACTGGTGCATAAGCAGTACAACTTAAAATATATTTGACTACATTTAAGCACACTTGACCATGCCACTTTCAGACATTATGAAGATGCTGTATTAAGACTATCTTGCAACGCTATTAAATTATATATTATACAAAACATCATCAAACATAATGTTGGTCTTGATATAGATGTATTTTAAATATAGTAATATAATATGTTAGTATAGTAATTAACACACACATTGCAATTTCAAATAGATCTTCAGCTTTCATTTAAATATACATTTCATAATGAATATTAAATGTTTCTTAATTGTTCTTCAAGGATGTTAGTGAATATGATTATTAAACTAAATATGAAATATATACTCATATAATTTGTGGAGTGTAAGCATAGCCTGTGTGCCAAGTAAAACGTCCACATCTTAGTGGTATCTCACACAACACTTTATTAGCAGTTAGTATTAGTAATAATTAAAGAATAGTAACTTTAAATATCATTATTACACGAAACCATACTTTTTATACTATACTACTATGTCAGTATAACTCTGGGACTGTTCATTCACCAAATTCACACTGCAACATATTCCTACCATTTCCCCCATAGGGTCGCTGGTAAAACTGGTGTCCTCTGGACTGATGGCAGCCGGCTGGTGGTCAGAGAGGGTGAGAGCGATGGGTGGAGGTGGTGGTGAGACGGTGCCACCACAGGTCATGCGCTGTTGAGGAGTGACTACAGATGTTGTGCCACCAAAGCAGGTATCCACTACACAGAGATCGGAAAAGGGTGATTTATTTTTTTGGTCTGTAATCGTTTTTAAGAGCTGATTCATGAAAACCCAACAAGCACGTTTGTCATCAGAAATTCACACTCACCACAAATGCAATCACAAACAAAATGTGAATGTGCTGTCTTTGACTTTGCCTCAGTAGAAATCAGCAAAAATCACCAGACTGACCTGTCAGAGAGGACGCCTGCTGGCACTGGAACTGAAACTTCTGCTGCTGTTGTGACGTGCTGTTGTTGTTGCTGGTGGTGGATGGAGGATCAGGTTTGGAGGATCTTCCTGCTCCTTCAGCCCCTGACCCTGTGGCACCCCCTGCTGTTGGAGAGGAGGGAGTGTCGCTGCCTCCATTCAGCTCCTGGTAGGTCCTGAGCCTCTCGATGAGGTCGTTTTTGGTGCCAGACACTGGCAAGCTGCGCAGCTTCAATTGGGACTTCAGTTCAACAACCTGACAGGAGACACAGTGGAAAAGAAATTGAGAATGAAGGACAAGCGGGCGAGGAGAAGCCAAGAGATGAAAACAAATATGAGAGGAAAACTGAAACGGATCAAAGGAAAAATGGAATGGAGAAAACAAAAAGACAGAGTAATCCATCACTGTCTGTCACTCTGTCAGCTGGGTTGACAGGCCACGTTGCAATGACAAAATTTTGCTAACAAAGGATCTTTTACATACATCAAGTTCCAGCCACCAGTTACTCCATCTACTCAGCAGCTTGTAGACAGCAGAAAGAGCTGTTCATTCACAGTCTGCTGATTCTAGACTAAAAATGTATTGTGATACAGGTGATGTGCAGATGGAGTGGGATGAGGGATAATGATCTAACCTTCATCTCGTCCAGGTTTGGAGGTAGAGATGCTGGTTTGGTCCCAGCTAAAGGAGCGGAGCTTTGATGGCTGTGACTGCCCTGGATAGAGGCAGAAGCTGAGGGAGCAGCAAAAGGCCGAGGTGGGGAGGAGGTGATTGTGGAAGTGGAGGATGAGGATGAAGATGGCTGCTGATTTTTCTGATGTCTGTGGGATAGAAAGGTAAAGGGAGGAAAAGATGATCTTTCCAGTCTTTTAACAAGCACAGTAAACAAAACCTTTATCAAGATATCAGCTCCTCAGTTTTGAGCGCCACCTTGAATTCCCTGTTATTTTGTGACAAAGCTCATATTAAGCTCCTAAAACCTCAAACAACAGTGAGAAGTGGCTACTTTCATGGTTGTCTCATGTTCAGGGTCACTCACTTGGCTGGTGCCGGCAGGATGGCCTGGTAGTTATAGTGCTGTTGCTGCTGACTGAGGATCTGGAGCTGCAGGAAAAGCTGCTGCTGCTGCAGGATTTTGGCGTAAGGTGTATCCATGTGGGGAAGAGGATCTTTATCTCCCTTCTGGTCAGGAGGGATGTACTGATGGTACTTTAACTTTTTTATCTAGGATGCAACACATGAACAGTATAATAAATCATAATTTCAGACCTACATTGCTGTAGGTTTCTTGGGATTAATGGGAGTACTATAAGTAGTACTTACTTGCTTTTATAATATAAGTACAGCATTATTTACAAGTCTAAACACAGAAAAAAAAATCTACCTTTGGTTTATTGTCCTTGGGTTTCTTGTGTCTCTGAGCAGAGCGGTCAGTGCTTGATTTAGTCTGGGACTGAAGAAGAAGAGGAGTAATTTGACATAGTATTTTTTTTGACATAGTATGGTGTAAATGTTTATTAAACTTATTCATAATTTTTTATGTTATCTCAGAATAACAAGGAACTTTAAATGCACTTCAGTTTAACGATGCAAGCTGTAAAAAAAAAATTGCGTATTATAAACCATAAAAGCCGAGTTGATGAATGTCTTGGAAAACACTCACAGCAGTCAAAGAGCAACATTTTAATTAAAGATCCAACATTGTATTCACTCAGAATACCATGTCTTTTTGATTACAAAGCAGTTTTAGGTGCGATGCTATATATTAACACTGTGTAAGTATTAAGAGTAGTGCTCAGTTTATAGAAAAATGCACATAACCTGTATTCAGAAATAAAGCCTTAAAATGAGCTGTCAGGACTTCTGTAACTTTGTGAAAAGTCACGCCCCAAGCCCAGCCCACCCAGATGCACCACATTGGTTTGAAATCTGCTATATTTTTACTGGATCACTCAGAAGAACAGAATTTACTTGCCAGATTATATAGTTAGACATGTTTAAACTTCATTGTTTGGTTGGCCTGAGATACATTACCTACCTTCATTTGAGAGGTAGCACCCATCTTCTGGGCAGACAGTGTGGCCATCCCATTGGTCAGCTTCAGTGAGGAGGGGGACTCAGGCAGAGGAGGGAGAGGAGGAGCTGGATGAGGGACCTGATTGCGAAGATGAAAACATACATGTTGTACAGCTGTGGCCCAGCAGTAAAATTACACACTGAATTTCCTTTGTACTCTTTCAACTCCTATTAAACAATATTGCTTCCACTTTAGTCACACCTCTCCATCTTTTCCCCAGAGTGATCCTACCTGTGTGGGAGACGGGACGCTTCTCCTTGCCAGTGTCTCTGGTGGAGAGGGCAGAGGGCCCTGGCCCAGAGGAGACTCCTGGCCAACTGGCAGTTCTGGAGACAAACTGTCACTACTGTCTTCATCACATGATGAGTTATCAACTGAGGCCTTTGGAAACTGTGTCTCTGCAAGGGGGGGGGGGTTGTTGGGAGAGGGAGAAAGAGAGAATTCATATTTAGGCAAATAAAAGCATAAAAAAAGTCTTCTCCTTGCCCGAGTGCCTGTCCCCTCCCTACACCCCAAACTTACTGGACTGTGCCAATGAACTAACGCCCTGTGAGCACCCTCAAAGTCAGACAAAATTACCACCAGTGCCCCCTTTTTAAATCCAGCTTCACTGCACGTGTATCAGTGCTTTTCCGACTGTGAGAAATACAACAAAAAACTCACGCTTCAGTTTCTGCTCCATAACTGTCAACCAGTTCATTTATCCCTATAGAGAGTGTGGTGCCAGCTGCAGAGCATCTTAAAAACCTGTCCAGTCTGTGTGCACATCCTACCCTTGGAAGCCAGTTTCATAGAATAAGATCATATCTTGCCCATGGATTGGCCGGGATGAGTCAAGTTTTATCCCAGTGATAGCTTGAATATATCAAAATTCTCTTTCAGCACAGCCAAATAAATCCAGCCACCTCATTCATACCGGCTTTTTATGTGACAGATGGCATCTCTCGAAGGGGTGACGTTATGCTGAGAATTTTGGAGGATCGTTTGTGTAATTTATGCTACGGATGTATTAACTGTTAATTATGTCAAGGTTGCTTGTGCTCATGCCAGCTTCATGTCCTGCTAATAATATTCTCTTTACTAAATGATTCTCACGAGATAAAAATGTGAATATATCAGGTGATTATGCATACAGCGAATCAATGCAATGGCCTAGCTGCTGATTTTCCCTGAGGCATATCACCGAATCATTTCATTATTATGCAGACTTATGAGCCTTTACAGGGATTGAAGGAATCAAGATAACTGCTCTAGGATCCCTGGACTTACATAGAGGCTCCTCTCGTGGTGGTGGTGGAGGTGTATTATTTAATTACAGGGGTTGCTATGGGCTGCAGCAGACGGCTATGTAAAGTACACCGCTGGCCATTAACTCACCATCAGTGGGCAATGATGAAAAGACAACATGGGGGTGATTTAATACCCTCAGATCCAATAATGTGATGACTTCCCTACTGCTGCGCTGCGCTTGTGTGAGTCTGTGCGTCACGTTTTGTATGTTTTGTGTCCTTGCATGTCGACACTGTGTAACTCTCGCGTTCCCAGCGCTCCTACATTAAGTGGCGGTAATGCAATTGTGTTTACCGTGACGCGGTGACAGAGATGAATAATCCACTGACACTGCACCTTATTGAATCTCAGCAATATGCCCTGCACACATCAATCAAGCAACTGGACCCATCGCCTCTGATCTCATCCTCTAATGTCTGACATCACTGCCACCGGAGTAGGGCTATGCAATAAAAGTTAGACTGTTATGCTCCTTGGTTTCTTTTATTGTTGATGCTGTAATGGAAAAAGGATGAGATTTGTGTCTGTATGTCAGCCACAATGTCCAAATTACAACAAGATGGAATCCAATCCATTCATTTGGAGCCCCACCTCTTCAATTAGAATGTAATTCTCCTAATAAAAGATAATGGGGGTTTATTAAAATTGTGACTATTTCAAACTGACACCACAGAGAGAAGAGATGGATTTACTTTGTGTCTGTCAAGCAAGGATGAGAGGGCGTGCATGATTTATTTAATCCTAGTTTACCCTTTCTAAACCCACAGCAGCTGTTTGAAGCATGACGCTCAGGTGTGTGAAATTACTCTCAGTACATACAACTGTCTTTGTTTTTAGAGTGTGTGTGTATGTGTGTGTATGGTGATGCATCTGTGTGGGTGCATGTTGGCACACAGCTGGGGCACCTCAGAGAGAACATTGGTATGTTTATAGCTGGAGGAGGGGACCAGGAGGGACATCCTGTCAGGAGCCCGAAAGTGTGGGTGTGTATTGATATATTGCACATTTTATATTACTTAATATTAAATCTTCCTTCTCATGTTTTATATAAAGGTGTAATCAGAATTTGTTGACCACCAGGGGGTAGAAGAGCAACAAAAAAAGTGATTTTTAATGGTGCAGCTATGAAATTAAGGTTCAGAATATAGCTAACATATTAAGACGCTACTGTCCATGTACACACCCCTTCACAGTTTGACCTCAGTTGATTCAGCAACACAAATACAGGTTACTGACACCTTTAATGCAACACTATGTAGTTTCTGAACACGGATAGCCTAAATATCGGACTGGTGTTGTAGAATTTTCCAACACCCTACCGGAATCTCACTCCCCTAGTCAGAGTTACAGGGGAGTCGGATTTTGCTCAAGCTCCCTACTTCTCTCGCCTGCACACGATCACCCTACGCTGGGAAACTCGGCCAGCCAGACTGCCCTCTAGAGCTCCGGCAACACACAAAACTCTGACTAGACTCATGTTCAATCACTTTCTTGCTTTTTTTCTTCACCTCCTCCAACAAAACCCTCTTTCCTTTCCTCCGGCACCAGCTCCACAGCATCAACAAATTCACGTACTGTGCTTTCCCAGAGATGTTTGTAAAGCTAGTCGCACACTTCACTTTCATGGGTGCACTGTGTTCCTGCCCTCCCAGGAAAGTGGCAGAGTGCAGTTGCAGCCATTTTTCTACCACTTGAATGAGTTCAGAAACATTATTTTAAGGTTGAAAAACTACATAGTGTTGCTTTAAGGTCTAATTTGTTCATCATAATAAATTAGCTCTGATAAATGAGAAACAAGTGTAAACTGAGGAAAAGCATGTATACAGCTTTTACTATCTGTTCTGCTGTAGCTGTTGTGTAGTTGTGGTATTGTTAGTGTTCAGGGTGAAGAGGCCTGTGGTTAACTTACTCCAATCAATCATATATAATTCAACACTTACCGTTAAGCTTATAATTGTCCTACCAGTCAGGAGTGATTGTGAGAGGAGTTAATTGTAGCCAAGCTGAATGTGGCAAGAGTCCAAGAAACAATTTGTTGGGTGAGAAATTGCAGAAGCACTGGATTAACTTAAATGGATTACATATTGCATTAAGACACCCTGTGCTATTCAAGCCCATCTTTCTAAACATGGTTTTAACTTGCCTCCGTGTGTAGCAAGCAAATAAAAAAGCATGCAAAACAGCTGGGGGAAAATAACAAAACAGTGCTAATGCTACATCTAAGGCACAGCTATTGAGGTGAGATGAAGTGAATGTTTTGACTGAAGAGGGAAGCAACAGAAGCTTCAAATGTCCGACCAGATGTTTGTACCTAGGGGCCATGTTTCAAAGAGTCCAACTATGTGCTACACACTTACCTATGATGGCCTGTTTAATACTGGAGTGAACAGGTAGGATGTTTTTGTGGATCAGCTCCATGGGACCAGGCCGGTGGGAGATCTTGTCGTTCAAATCATCTGCAAGGCGAGCCCTCTTCAGCTGCAGCTGCTTGGCCTGTAGTGACGGCTCTGCTGACGACTCTAGAAACACGCAAACACCAAAGAAAGGCAGCTTTAACCAGTGTGTTATGATGATTAGAAGTTATTAGTCAAACTGGGTTAGGTTTCAGATGAGCAGGAGGGGTGAAGTTAGTACTGACCCTCCAGGATGTGCATCCTGATCAGCTCAGCTCGCTCAGGGCGAGTCTTCATCTTCCTCTTGAGATAGTCCTCAGTCTGGAAAAGCAGAGAAAAAATCATTATATGATATTCTTGTTTTTCCATAATTCATTTCCTCACTTACATTTCATCTGCCACTGACCTCTTTTTAAGTTCGTATATAGCATATATGTACATAAATATATTTATAAGCAATTGCAGGCATATCCCCTGAAGTACTAGTACCCCTGATGGAAGTTCCTGGTTTGGTGGACACCTTCATATATTGCACTTGGCAGTCTAATAAGAATATTCATTTTCTGTGCATGTGACCTTATCTCAGCTCTTATTTCTCTCTTCCAGCCTTTCTTTCTTACAAGACTATTCAAGAGTCTCTGTAACACGGTGACATGTTAAGAAGATGAGAATTATAGGCTGTTTCTCTTGAAACTGTCCAATTTTGACTCATTGACTGATTTGAGGGTGGCATACTCACCCGTGCTCGTTCCAAGCTCCTTCTCTGTTCATGGAAGGCAGCTGAACTTTTCAGTGCTGGAGGAATAAAGAAAGAGCAAAAGTGGAAAGAGAGAGGGGGAGAGGGAGAGAGAGAGAGAGAGAGAGAGAGAGAGAGAGAGAGGTTGGGCATTAACATGGCAGTGTGTATTTTCATTCCTCTGAGGGAAAATGGAGAGCAAAATGTTTCAGAATGGCTCTTTGCTTCTTGAGTTCAGTTTGAATAGGTTTACTGATGGTGAGGATTATTGCTCTTATATTGCCAAAGCTTTTCCTTTCTCACATTTGAGTGCCATGTCAGTGTACTTACTCTCACTATATGGGCTCTCATGCTTATAAGTCACAGAGTTAAATGCACAATAGCCCAGGCACTGGCCCCATTAACAAGCTCTTTAAAAGGCCAAAAATCACTAAGTCAAGGAAGAAATGAGATGGACTCCAGTCCAACGAGCCTTTCTAAAGCATCAGAATGCATGGACTCTGTTCAACATTCACAAATGACTCAAGCAAGACTTCCTGTAGGCTTGTGATTATGCAAATACCTGGGGATTAGTGGTACTGGAAACCTAGAAGCCTAAGGTCTGTGATGACACCAGCGTGCTGAGTTAAATGCAGCATATTCGTATAGGCTTTATGGCTGAAAACAAAAGAGAATCTTTAACTATTAAACAAGGTTATACTGAATGTAAGAATACATATTCAGGCAGGTTACTGAAGTTCATAGAAGAAATTTAAATTTTTCAGTGTCAGAGCCAGATGTAGAAGTAAAATATAGTAAATAAATAAAATGAACTTCTGAACGCTTCTGAAGTCTACATTTTGTAATCACTCCTTAAGGTTTCATCTGCTCTTACAAATACAGCATCTGTCCATTGTGGAGTTGTACATTATACTTTTTACACATAACAGATGTTCATATGTTGATCAAGCTTTGACGAACGAAGCAATGGCATTAAGATAAGACAAATGAGAAGCAGCTAGATTAGTGAAAAGTTGTTAAGGCAATAAAGTTTGATGAAACACTAGTGTCGCCATCTGTTAGAACATTTAACCACATTTTTGCAAGTCAATTGAGGAAAAAATGAGACAGGTGAAACACTGCAAATGTTTGATTAGTTTTTAGCATAATTCAAGCCCAAATTGTAAGATGTTCATTTGGTTGCTTTGTGTGATAATACTGTTTAACATGCTTCCGATGCCTCTGACTGTTCTGACCATTTCTCATACCAAAAGTAAACCACTAAAGAAAAAAATGTTCCAAATACTCAGTGCAGAGGATGTGTGCAACAATGGATTTCGCTAAAATAATAGTCTTGGACAGCATCATGGTATTCATGTACCTCATGGTATTTAAAAAATTACAGCATAGACAGCATATGCATTAAGTGTCAGCTGCAGTGAGGAATCCGGCATCCTGTAGGGGAGTGTGGGGTAAGATGAGCCATTTTTCATTATCAGGATCACTACATCAAGACAATTATAGTTTTGTTGCAAACTAATATATCTTCAGATATTTCAGGATGTTGTGCTAATTTATTCAATGTGTCACAACATGACAGTTGTATTTGGTATTGGACTGGGCTCACTGTACCATGTCATGCAGGTGGGACAATGAACATAGGGAAGATATTACTGACAACACAGATATAGCGGAAGACAATTGTCCACATGTGATTTGTGGCCCTTTCTGTTTCAACTGAAGGACATTATAATCATCATAAACACAGAGACAAGAAGATTTTTGGACAAACAGTATATTTGAGCATGCCCAACACAGTCACTGAATGTCAACCAAACTGAGCTCATGTTTCATTTTCAAGTGAAGGTAGCTGCAGTTAAATTCTCCCTGGTAAAGTCATTAATGTGTATAGACGTAACCACCCTCAAATTATATCATGTTAGTCACGTCCTATAGTTAGTTTCATTTCCAATCTGCCGTTTTCATACTTTCTGAGTGCACTGTACACACGCACTCGGCTGCACATACACACCAGTGGTGCGACTGGATTAGAGGCCCTGAGGCAAGACTGCTGGTACCTGCTCAAGCCTCAGTTCACGTCGCTGAGCACTGTCAAACTGCTGGTACACACCTACTCTTGCACACGCTGGGGACATCAACCCTCTTAGACCCCTCACCCATCCACAAGGGGGTCATGTGGCCTCCTTAAGGGCGTATGAATCTGCCTGTCAGTCAGCTACATAAATGAGCAGTGGGATAGAGGGAAGGGTGGATGGATGAACACTGCTGACGGTTTGGGAAAGTGAAAGGGGTAAAAATAGAAAGGAAGAAGATAGAGCACCAGAAAATTGATTGAGAGAAGATGTAGGAAGGAGATAAATGGACATAGGTATCTGGAAGAAAAACGGAACAAAAGACCAAAGGGCAAATGAAGAGGAGGAAACAGAGAGGGGTGGGATGGGGTCAGAAAGAAGAGACCCCATTGTGTGGATGAGTGGCTCCATCATGGCTTGTTGCCACCTTGCTGAAGCTAACCAATAATCTTTTTAATTTTAATTCTGACAACAGCACTGACTCTTGCCCAGTGTAGTTGACTCACCACGCTATGAAATAATAATGTATAATTATGTGCACTACATTACATTACATTATATTCATTGACATATGAAGCAAACATTTGGAACTACTTGTGCTTTTGAAATCACTCCGCCCAGCAGCCATGTCTCAAATGTAGTTCCGGCTATGCATTTGCCTCAAAAACAACTCTGTCTCTTAATGTTACATTATTATTTCATAGAGTGGTGAATGTGCAGGTCACAACTTGTCCATGAGAGTGTTTTGGAGTTGTTGGATTGTGTATTTGATGAGTTTTGAGTTTAAACTGGGTGATATATTTGTCAATATAACAAAGTAGGTCCAGTGAAGCTGTTTCAGATGTGATAACAAATCACATATATCACATATATCGTATACTTTGCTCTACCCCTCTTAGTAGAGGGGTAGAGCAAAGTATACAAATACTTTGCTCTACCCCTTGACTAAGAATGACACATTCTACACACTAGGATATCATCTGCCCATTTGGAAAGTGATGCTGCCTTTATCATAGACTAACATGCAACAAATGTGACTATATTTTCAAATCTTACTTAATGTAGTGTAAACTTTCACAAGATTTAAAGTGACTAGCCACATGTACCGTCATGGAAAAACTTATTAGACCACCCTTTTTTTCTTCAGTTTCTTGTTAAATTAAACTCTTATGAGCTATTTTTGCTGTTATTGTTATATTGTCCAAACAAATGTACCTTTAGATGTACCAGGCATTTGAATGAACAAGAAACTGAAGAAACAAGGGTGGTATAATAATTTTTTCCATGAGTGTAGGTATGTATAACATGAGAAACCTTAAGTATTTCTGTATGCACTTTTTTCTTTGAAGTGTATAAATAACATAGTGTGATACCAGTACTGGGCTTAGAATAGCACTGAGTCAAGTGAACACACTTTACCAGCAGAGACTAAACACACAGTTACAGAAACACATTTACGAATATTAGGTGGCAGGCAACACAGATTAGAATCAAAAAATTTCCATTAAATAAGCAGGTGAAGGAAATGAACAAATGCCACCAACAGTGCTGTTTGACAAGAAATGTCACTGGGCTTATAAGGCCCAGAAATGCCTTGGTTTGCAAGCATGCTACGGTTCGCTAACAGCAAAAAAAAACAAAACAAAACAAAAAAAAACAAAAAACTGAGTTTTCATAAAACAGGAATTTGAAAGATAGCAGAGAAAAGAATAAAGGAGGGAAATCAAAAAATAAATGAATGAGAAAGAGACACAGAGGACAGGAAGATGAACAGAGAGAGGAGCCGCCGAGGGGGACTTCCTCTGTGGTCTTATGTTTTATGAAAGAGACAAAAAGAATGTGGTGTAAGAAGTATTCTAATGAATAAACAGGACATGAAAATACACAGTGGTGAAAAAAGAGAGGAATGGACTGAAGGAAGAAGTTAAAGGTTGTGGCAGAAGTCTGCAAACAAACGTCAGATGAAAATGGGCTGAATGGGAGGAAAATGGGTGAGTATGAGAGTGAAAATGGGAAAAGAGAGATAAAGAGCTATAGCATGTGGGAGACAGGAAATAGACTGAAGCTGAAGGAAAAGAGAAAGAAGGAAGACTAATGGTGGAATGAAGAGGCATGTTGTGCCCCAGTAGTGACCACTGCCTTTCTACTGTGTGTGTTGTCACCCCCTGCCTCCTGCCTCCATGAGAAACTGGACGGACAATTACAATAAAGGTCACGAGGCGGACGAAGGCAGCTGAAATGTCAGTGACTAATTGTTCTGCCTTACTCTGACCCTAAACAAATGCAAGTCATTTTTAAAGTTAACAAGGAATTTACACATCATCTATTACACAAAGTCTATTTGCAGGTCTTTATTAATTCATGGGGAGCAGGGTGAAATCCGACAAACCGTTTCTAGTGATGTCACTTGAGTCAGCGTGTGTTGAAGCAGAACATTTAAAGCTTCAAAACTATGGTCAATGACAACATGGTAACAACCATCACATCACACTATGACCTTCAACTATTGAAAGTAACCTTCATCACATGTTCTCAATCACATGACCTACATCATATTTGCCCTTGAAACAAAACATTTTCATTTGCCAGTTCCTTCAAAGAGGTGGGACAGAGGACAACACAAGTCGACACGGAGAAGATGTGATTACACTTCCTCTAGTCTCACTTGGTTAATTTTGTTTTGCATCGTTCCATTTTAATATAGCTCTCCAACTATGCTGTGTGTGTAGATAAGGACTTGGTTATTGTATTGCAACTGCCATTTATAGAGAATGAGAGACAGTGTGTGAATGTATTTGTGATGCAGAACATAATGTAGTCCTGCGATACCAAGGTGAGCTTTTAAAATAGTCGACATAAACAGTTTTCGGCAGCTTATTAAAGCATTCACCACGAGAACAGAGCAGATAACATGCAGAGCAAACCACACTTCCTGTGTGACAATGAATGAAAAATTGAAAATTAGAGTGAGACCAGATCGACTATGGGCTTCACTATTTCAGGAAATAAACTGTACTGCTGTACTAGAGCGAGCTACCCCGAACTTCATTCAGTAACATGGGATTAGTAAAGATTGTGTGGGTCATTAATTCTCAGCTAATGTCTTACATTGAATAGATGTTCCTGGTGTTTCTCATGTAACTAATGCTGTGTAGTAAAAATTACATTCTCTTAAATCTAGCGGAAGTTAATTCATGACAGGCCGAAGGCACATGAACAGTTTAACAGTTTGAGTTCGACACACTTCGAGTGGAAAACTTTGAATCAGATAAGAAGCAGTTAGCGGATGTTAGCGATGGCAGTTGAAGTATTACCTCTCATCACCTTTATTTCACAGACTGAAACTGCTGTCTGCCAGGAGGCAGGCACCGTCTTAACCGCATTCCAAGTCGTTGGGGCACAACAGGTTCTCACAGGTAGTGATAATTGCTGAATGAACAAAAAACCTCAGCAGCTCACTTTTCGGTTTCTGTGTGCCAAGCAAAAGCCTTACATTAGGCTACATCCTCCCTTTATGAAGGTTACCTGTTCATACTGTTGATGGAGCTGTTAATGAAACTTACTTTACTGTGTATGTGTATATGTATGTGTGTATGACGCTAATGTGTCACGCTAAGAGTTGCTTCCAACAGTTAATCTACCCTCGTTAGCCACCTAGTTCAAGGAGCTAAAGCTGCAAGTGACTAAAGCTCTGTGATAGGTTTTTATCACAGTGTTTTACATTTTTAATGACCTTTTGCTGCTTTTATGTTTTGGTCAAGTCAATTTTTCATATGGGTGGACAACAGAGTATAGTTGAAAATTAAAGAGAATAAATCAAGCACCCTCTGTTTCATGACGAGGGTTTGCTTTTTCACAGTAAACTGGATATCCTTGGGAACTGGACTGTTGAATGAGTAAAACAAGCTAGTTTAATACATCACATTCGGCCGTGTGTAATTAAAGGCATTTTTCACTTTATGGTGGCATTTTTGAGATGAAACAGTGAATCAAAAAAATTTGCTGAATAAGCATACATTCAGTGTTGAACTGTGACCCTGCATTATGTAAGAAATATACATATATATTCGACCATGAACTACATACCAAAGTAACAGTCAAGTTTAGTGGCACACTTATATAATACGTTCAGCCCTTTATCTATTTTCACCTCATTATTACATTATTTGTCCTTACATGAATGAATGGTTGGTGGAAGCTAAAGAAGTTATTTAAAATGGGTTCATCAAACATATTTTACTTGACAACATTTTTCTGAAAAACATCTTGCTTTCTACTCACGCGGCATGATTCCCTGGTTCACCAACTCTTCTCTGGTCCTTCTCTGTTGTAGCTTCAGCTGCAGCACTGAACCACAGGACAGACACCGGCAAAGAGAAGAGAAAAAAGTCATTCACGAAAGAATGAATGAAGAGCACCATCAAATGCTGGTGTATGAAAGCAGTAAAAGTAAAGTGAGAAATAATGAAGCAGCGTTACACTGCAGGAGCTTTACAGAAAAGTTCTTATCTACCCTGTTAGCTGCTGGTGATCAAATTTGTGGTCCTCTGTGAGAAGACGTATGAAAGTTATGTCACGAACCACAAAGGGAAGAGAAACACACATGAACACACAGCGTAGCAGACAAACTGACAGCTTCCTGTTTCAAGCTTTTGATAAAGTGGCAGGCAGCACACACACAGTTTACTGTCACATTCATCACACCTCACCTCAACGAAGATATAAAAAGTGTGACGAAGAGAGAAAAAAACACAAGGGATGTGTGTGCATACATGAGTATAACTTTAATTATCCTTTGTTTTGTGGGTTTAAATTATTCGTGCCACAAGGTTGACTCAATCTTTATTTTTTCTACAAAAAGCTCAGATCCCACCACAGCAGCATAAAGCCATCATTACACTCTTGAAGGTAACTGGTATTTGTATTCTGGGGTT
The DNA here is from genome assembly GCA_900303245.1 of Selene dorsalis. Lineage (NCBI taxonomy): Eukaryota > Metazoa > Chordata > Actinopteri > Carangiformes > Carangidae > Selene > Selene dorsalis. The sequence goes on from OMNW01032153.1 coordinate 68,080, forward strand.
ATGAGTCTGCACAGAAACACTGACTAACTGACTCACCACGGTCTCAGCCAACCTCGCAGTTTCTCCGAAAAAAAAACATAACTGCAAAACGTCTGAAGACTGAACCTTCCAGGATGTAAATATGAATTGACAGGAAACGTTCCTCTGCAGATCTGGAGCTCTATCTGGGTCATGAAATCAGCATTAACGTGTAACAATGCTGCATCTGGAAACATTTTGGGGCTCTTTTTCACAGACCCTGACCAAGGGCAGTCATACATTAGCTCACACCTTAGCACCACAGACCTGTGGCTGAGGTGTTGCCGAGTGAACGCTATATGCTGCATTCACACAGTTCATGTTTTTATATATTCACTTCCAACAGCAGTTGAGTGCTGCCAAATATCTCTCTCTCTCTCTCTGATGTAAGAAACATATTGTACAAAGCCCTCTCCCCTTATCGCTGGGTCATTATGTCTGATTAGAGCTGATGTGAAAGGTCAAACCCATAAAGTCAGAATTTACTGCTGTACCTTCTGGGCTGGAGTCAGTCACCCCAATGACATTCAAACTGTATCTCATCTTTCCTCAGCACAGCGTTTCTACGCCATGGGCCGGGAGCCCACGTGGCACTACTTGATCAACAGTCAGGTTAAGTTCACAAAGCTAACAAACTAATATTTCATATGATTTGTACAGGAAGTGCTTCCAGATAGCCCAGACGGGCCAGATAGGTGACTCAGTACATATGCCAAGTAATTAGCGATTAAGCCTGAACTCAACTTTCAGTACGTACATTATTGTTTCAGTGCGCAGATAAATGTAGAGAATATAACACTGTAATATTAAACAGCCAGTAATAAACAGATGTAAAAACTATGTTTGGTTGGACTGCAACAGGCCTATTAATGTGAATGTTACTGAGTGAGCAAGTTACACCACTGGTCAGGTACTGACGCAAGCAAAGAGTGATGCCAGTTTAACACCTTTGTGACAGAGTTGTGGGTTTGAAAACCAAAACAATGAGCTGAGCTCGGTGATAATTCTCCTTTCTACTTTCCTTTTGACTCACTATGCACTACACGGATATTTGATTGATTGTTGAATGAAACATATTACAGCTCTGTAATTATTACTTTTAAGCTAATTAGCCTGTGTTCATTTCCTCTCCATATTAAGGATGAATGCAAGCCAAGTGCCCATAAGATGCAGAGCTGAAATCACTCTCAAATATTGTGCGATGGATGCGCTGTGTTCTGCAGGACCTAACATAACCTGTATAGAGTCTTAAAGTTTCCATACTTTATACATTCTAGTGTTTTATTTGAAGTTTTGATCACCTTAAGATGACTTATTTGAACCAATAGCCAATATAGTTTTACATCTCCTCTTTCGGGCTTCTCTCTGGAGTTCCATCAACAACAGGTCATTGTCAGCCATGATTATTTAAGATTTAAGGTAAATAATAAGAGAAACCAAATTCTCCGAGGTCAGATGGCGGGTCCAAGTGGGCAGGGCTTGAGGAATGGCTAAGGGTGGTGACTGCTTTCTTGTGACATCACATTTACTCTATTCAGTCATTGAAAATGGGCTGTGTGGATTTCCCTGTGGACTGTGCACTTACTTACTTTCACAGTATTAACGCCTTATAATCAAAAAAGACAAGGAACTCTTAATATATAAATGTATAAATCTTGCAGAACCTGAATCTCCTCTTGTGAAGCTGTTATCTACTTCTTCCTCAATCCTCTGCTCCACATCCTCTCTATCTCCACACACACATACATAGTATAATATAAAAACAACTATAAAGAACAGTAATTAATTTCTTCCTCTTAAATCTGTTTCTGAGAAAACGGCAGGAGGAGTTCTTATCTGTCTCATGCACTTTCCCCTTTAGTTCCTCTTTTTCATGAATACAGTCTCTTAACTCTGTATTCTTGATTTTTTTAATGCATGTTTTTCAGCACAATAGGAAAGATTTTTGTGTTTGAGCACTGCCTACATTTTGTTGCCCACTAAGTTGGTAATAACGAGAGCAGACTTTGTTGTGGTTGGCCTATTGCAGGCAGAATGTGCAGACAGTCCCTCAGTGTGTCCTACAGAAGCCTGAGATAAAAACATTCACATTCCTTTGATTTCTGCGATGAGGACGCGACTGACGCAGGATGGTGCAGTTTCTCTCCTTGGCAGCAGGAAAGATTTAACTGGCTCTTGCAGGCAAACACAGGCAGACTAACAAAACAAACACTAACATGGATACTCATTACAATCACACACAACACAACACAAACATACACGGGAGTGCACATCGAACGTACGCATGCGAACACACACATTTTAATATCTTCACTTACGGCTGCCTAGTGTGAGCACACATACACAATCATGAAACATGGCCACGCTCACTATGAACTCACACACGCACAAAAATATTTGTTTTCGAGGCAGATGATTTGTGCCAAGAGATGACAGGCAAGTGATGCAATGTGCTGATACAGGATCTATTATGGGAGAACATGTGCTCATTGCTGAAATGCAACCAAAGAACATCAAGTGTATGTTCAATCAGTAGCAGCCTATAGTAGCTATTCTAATGACAGGAGTTTACATAGCCTTAGTGAAGGAGTGGAGTGGAATGACGGCATGTCTAGACACTTTAAGAAATTAGCAGACGTTAGCACAGGTTTGTGGATTACAGGCTACGCTAACAGCAGCAGCTATTAGCATGCTGATTATTTACGTCTTGTATCTGGATCATCAGCTGGTGAGAGTGTTATTACCTAGGACAGTGGTTCCCAACCTGTTTTCCTTGAAGCCCCCCCCTGCTTGTGTCCAAGACAAGCCAGGCCCCCCCATCCACAACCCCTGCAGCAATTGTAGGTCTTTGTTTCTATTCTCTTTGCTTATACATACGTTTGTTGATCCAACTGGGTGTTATTGGGATTTTAAAATTTTAATATGCACAAATATAATTTTAGTAAACTCACAACCTCAGAACAGACAAAGCTCTGTGGACCCCATGAGATCTCTGGTGTGCCCCCTAAGGGGGGCCCAGACCCCAGGTTGGGAACCATTGACCTAGTACATGTTAGCTTTAGCCATGTGGTCTCTATTATGGTGTATGAGACATCAGCTCCTGACCCCTGACTCCTTTCATCACTTATTTCTTCCTCTGGTATTCATGTTTCAATGGCCAATGTCTTTATTTACACTGTCCTTCTACTGCGGAGGAAACATGAGGAGACGTGAGGACATCACTGTCATTGTTTTAAACACTGCTTCAAATAGATTTCAAACACATTTCTGCGATTTATTGTATATGTCAGTTTTTTGTTTAAGTATTCCCTTTAAAAATTAGTATGTGTCACACATGGGAACTGCTACATTCCTTGGCTACACAGCTGTTTGTGCATTGTAGCTTTTACCAATGTTTCTGCTCTCAGATCTTATTCACACTGCACTTCGTGCTCTCTGTTTTCGTCACCAACCTTTTCTCTGGTCCCCCCCCCCCCCC